>NLAL01000139.1:0-46644 GCA_002374735.1 Metschnikowia sp. 13-106.1
CCCAATCAAGGAATTAGGCCGAGATTTAAGTTTGGACGATTGCCTTATATGCACTCTTTTAGGATTACAGGACCAACCAAGGAATCAGACCGAGATTTAAGTCTGGAAGATTGCCTTATATGCACTCTTTTGGAGTTTTGAAGTCCCAATAAAGAGTCAAAACAGACGGAACTAAAGTGCAAGTTGTACGAACCTTTTTGGATTATTGGATTGTTTAATTTTGCTAGTGTGGTTTGAATCGTTTTGAAAAATACTGTACTTCGTGGATATGTTGTATACAGGCCACTGAAAGACAATATGACTGTGCAGATCCTAAAAAAATAAGACTGTGCAAACCCAAAAGAACAGAAGTATAAGAGGTGTGATAAGAACTTGGGCTTGTAAGGTATAAGATACGTGTTCCTGCATACAAGCACATGCCTAAACATAAGTTGAATGTTCCAGCCATAGCCACAACGCTAAGTGAACTAAGTGAACATGCCAGCTAATGTATTCAATAATGTGTATACAGTGATTTTCAAAAGTATTCAAACCAGCAGGGCCAAACGTTCCAAACCACACTAGCAAAATCTCGTTACCACGTGGAGACTGTGGTAGACATCGAACCTACTCGTATGAGTACAGCACAGGGCACAGCACGTGCGCCTCGACACGAACATTCCCCTTTAGCGAGTCTCTACAGAATACCCCACTTTTATGCCGGCATAGCCAAAGACGCCCCATATAAAACGGGGCAACAGCCCAGCCATGAAAGGGTAGAACTCCATTACTTAATCTTAGATAGTACCAGTCTACTAAAGATATCATCAAGTAATTAAGAATATCCATAATACTGTTCGGGTGAGTTCCTACTAATAGTAGCCGTTCAGAATATACAGTCTTCGTTAGCTCATCGTTCCTGGAAAGATCCGTTATATTAAGAAGCCCGTCAGAAGCTTAGAGTCATTGCAGATACAGATTAAAGCGAGTATCGCATAATAATTCTAACAGACTGTGTCAAAGTAAAAAATGCCTAAGTAGTCACTTCTTTAAATAATTGCCTAAGTACTCACTTCTTTAAATAATTGCCTAAGGACTTCACCATGACTCCAGCTCGTCATAGTAGTTATTCATACCAATGTATTTCGGAAGTTTTCTGTAGTGTATTTTTTTTTTGTTGGGGCTTTTTCATTAATTCGTCTGGAGAAATATAAAAAAACCAAATAACTTTCATATCGGGATAAGTGTCTGGAGTTAAGTCCTTAGTAAATCACTCAATATGGCAAGCTTTGATTTTTCGACCTCCAAATTTATGTTACAGTCATGCACTATGTAAATGTGTTCCTGTTTTTAATCGTCTTGGCTCTAAAAGATCTTGCTTTTGATAATGGGGTTTATGCGTTACCTGGAGCTGCGAAGTGTTCCCATACTTCTCATTTTCTTCATAGACACTGCCCCACTACAAGCTGTCGCTGACCATAGGCGTGAAGCTCCAGAAGCGGAAGATCAAGACATCAGCCTCTAATGATACCCAAAGAGTGCACTATTGCCGTGACTGCAGATTACTGTCCATCTGTCTCATTTTTGTTGTAGTTTGTACAGTTGTAGTTTGTTGGTTATAGTTTGTATAGTTATAGTTTGTATAGTTATAGTTTGTATAGTTGACTTTGTATAGTTGACTTTGTACAGTTGTAGTTTGTATAGTTGAACTTTGTACTATTCCACAGTTAAACTTTGTACAGTTGTACTATTCCACTGTTGTAGTTTGTACAGCTGTACTATTCCACTGTTGAACTTTGTACAGTTGTACTATTCCACTGTTGCACTTTGTACAGTTGTACTCTGTACTGTTATACTTTGTATAATAATTGTACTTTGTATAGTTGTACTTTGTACTGTTAAACGTTGTACTGTTGAATTTGTATAGTTGTATTTTGTACTGTTCTACTATTCCACAGTTGTACTCTGTACAGTTGTACTCTGTACAGTTGTAGTTTGTACAGTTGTACTCTGTACAGTTGTACTCTGTACAGTTGACTTTGTACAGTTGTACTATTCCAAAGTTGAACTTTGTATAGTTGACTTTGTACAGTTGTACTATTGCACAGTTGAACTTTGTACTGTTGTACTATTCCAAACTTGAAATTTGTACTGTTGTACTATTCCAAACTTGAACTTTGTACTGTTGTACTATTCCACTGTTGTACTTTGTACAGTTGTAGTTTGTACAGTTGACTTTGTACAGTTGTATTATTCCACAGTTGACTTTGTACAGTTGTACTATTCCGCAGTTGTACTCTGTACAGTTGACTTTGTACAGTTGACTTTGTACAGTTGACTTTGTACAGTTGTACTTTGTATAGTTGACTTTGTATGGTTATAGTATGTATAGTTGTAGATTGTACATTTGTACTTTTTATAGTTGTAGTTTGTGTAGTTGTACTCTGTATAGTTGTAGTTTGTACAATTTTACTATTCCGCAGTTGTAGTTTGTATAGTTGACTTTGTACAGTTGTACTATTCCAAAGTTGAACTTTGTACTGTTGTACTATTCCACAGTTGACTCTGTACAGTTGACTTTGTACAGTTTTACTACTCCACAGTTGAACTATTACTCGCACCTTTGTTCCAAATTACAAAATAACTAAGTACCACCAAAAATCAAAATCACCATACAAAAAATGTGTTAGCGTAGAATACTTTAGTTCTTTATATACCTCGGAAGAAGAACGTAGAAAAATAATACTGCCTATATTACCAACACACTGCACATAAACACGTCTCAAGTACTAGTCACGTTAGCCACAGGGACATGCAAACTCATTGGGGAAAAACATAAACAGCAACTCAATAATTGAAAACGTTTTGTACCCCTTTCACTTCAGTTCTGTTTGTTTTAATCCATTATTGGGACTGTAAAACTCCAAAGAGTGCATCTAAGGCAATCTTCCAGACTTAAATCTCGGTCTAATTCCTTTATTGGGACTTCAAAATTCCAAAGAGTGCATATAAGGCAATCGTCCAGATTTAAATCTCGGTCTGATTCCTTGGTTGGTCCTGTAATCCCAAAAGAGTGCATTGAAATCTCGGTCTAATTCCTTGCTTGGGACTTCAAAACTCCAAAGAGTGCATATAAGGCAATCTTCCAGATTTAAATCTCGGTCTAATTCCTTGATTGGGACTGTAAAACTCCAAAGAGTGCATATAAGACAATCTACCAGACTTAATGGAATCTTAGAATCATCAAAAGAAGGACATAAACTCTTTAAGAATATAGAACCTTGATAATAATGAATAATTAAGATGATAGATAAGTAAAATATCATTATTAATTAATAATCGAAAAATATAATTTTTATCAATTGTTTCAATAAAAGTATCGATATAAATAGTTTTAGATTGACCGAATTCAAATAAGAAGTAAATACGAAGCTTTTTTTCAATATTAAAAAGAACAAAACTACTATAAATACGACGATTATTAAGAATACGTGACCTAGTATAAAACATATATTTATGAGACTCAGTAATATCAATTAAAATAAATTTAGTTCAAGAAGGAATACCAACCATTGTGTTGCGCTGGTTTGAATACTTTTGAAAAATACTGTAGTATAAAATACTTGTACTTTTAAGTCTTCCTCCAGCCTATTTATATAGCACTGTAGTTTTCCAGCCAAATACCAGTGTACTACTCTTCGCTGTTTTGCATTGAATACCCGAAAAAACGAGCTAATCTTTTACAAGTACTCCAAAAGACCTTTTTTTCATTAAAACAAAAAATCAAACCTTCCACGTTGTCCAAGCTTGTCCCTGTCTTCATGCTATCGTTGCCGAATATGCAGGAAGATACTGGAACTTGGCATCAATACCATATAAAATTTGTGGGAGTAAATTAGTGAAACCATTTAATGCATCACGTGTAATTTGGTCTGTTTTGCCTCCCCTGAGCCAAAAACGACTTTCAATGGTACTTGAAAAATACCTGACCTGCACATAGTGGGTCAACTCTTAAGCACGAGCTTTAACGAGGCTTTAACGAGGCTTTAAACAGGGTAAAGGAATGGCATTATGGTTTGATCATTGCCAGGATTAATAGTTTAGGCTACTACTACTACTGCTGCTGCTGCTGCTATTAGCGAGAGGGAAATGGGACTACCTATGGTGCGGATGTACGGGTTTACTTATTAATCTTTCTCTTAAACCCAGAAATTTGCTTCCATTCTACGCACTATTGCCTCTGCTAGTATAAATTACAATGTTGGAAGACATTGAGCTAATTAAAAGAAAGAATTTGCTTTGAATCTATGGGAAATATTGTACTTTGTGTGAAACGTGCTTATGTGCAGGACCTCTATAGTGCTGAGAAGGATTCGACCCATATGGGTTCCTTGAGACATTCCCTTGACTCTCTTTGATATTGGGCCCAATCGTACAAACACACCTTGGTCTAGGCTCCTTGTTTGGCAGAGCTTGACCAGTCTCGGGGTCGTGCGCCAACCATTACATTCCCGATTTCCTTATAACAGTAGCCATTCATAAAATAAATTAAATTAATAATATAGAAAGAATAATCAATAAATAAAAGGCCAGGACGCTTGTTCCAAAATCAAGGGGCACAAGCTGGCTGGGCTTCTATATGGGTCGTGGGAAACCCATATTAGCCCTATTAACTGGCCTAACCCGAATTCACCATCTCCATCTCCTTCCACGCCAATCAATATCAGTTCCAAACTGACATCAGCCCATATCTGTATCCTATGAGGATCTTATCAGGATCTCATATGTGCCACTGGAATAACCAGTCCCAGTCACAATTCCAGTATCAGTATCAGATCAGTCAAGTATCAGATCAGTATCATCATCAATACCATTAATATTGATATCATAGACCAGTATCACTATCGCTTTAAATATCGGCATCGTACCAGTATGGTACCACTATCATAGCCAATGAAAGTACCAGCTTAGTATCAATATCCGTACCGTTCAGAAAGGTTGGCACATTGGACTGCTATAAATACTTTGGTACCATCAATGATATCAACACCAATATCTGTATCATCTAGTGACCAGTACCCATTCAGATCTTGACAATCAAAGATTCATCCCAAACAATGTATCCAGATCCCTTATGACATTTCTGGTATCCCTTAGTGATTCCACTAAAAAGTTCCAGTGAATCCCATTATCAAAAAAAAAAAAAAAAAAAAATTCCCCATTGTGTAGATTCAGGACTCATCAGCAACAATATCGAATCAGATCATTTTCCTTATGGTAACAGGCAACTTAAGCTCGATCCGGTCGCCCGTGGTTAAGTGCATGACAATCCGAATATAATACATCCGAAGCATGAAACATGTCTGAAAACTGGGGTCAAGACAAAACTCCGCATTGGCCTTGTAATTTTTGAGAAGTGGGCCTTTTCTCAAACTCTTTTTTTCGGCTTTCAATGCATTAAACGAAAGCGTCAAGTTTTTCCGATAAATGCCTGAATTGTCAACGTCCAAAATCACCCGGTGCCGTTTTTCAAGATCTTGCTCCGTGCCATTCTTCTCTATGAGTTTGGATTCCCGTAAATTGAGCCTATTCTCTTTGGTGCGTGCATTGGCCAAAGCAGCCATATCTTTTTGAAGCGAGCTCTCGAATTGGAAGTGCCGGCCCCCCACATCCTTGGCCAACTCAGTCAATTCCCTGCCGTACTGCCGTATTGGATTCTGCACTATATGCAAGAACGTGTCCGACAGAACCAGGTCCAATTTTTCCGACTTGTTTTTGAATAAAAGGTCGTGGCTGAGCTCAATTGGGAACGGGTGGTGTTCAGTCTGCATGGTAAACACCACCAATTCTGTCTGCACGCACGTGATCTCCGGCACCTTCACCCCCTTTCGTTCTGAAGGCACGTAAAAGATCTCCAAGGGCACCTGCATCTGCCATAACTCTTCTCTGCCTGTGACGTCATCGCCAAAGCGCTGGGGACCGAGGTAGTTCAAGATATACTCTGTGCGTGGGCTGCGTACCAGAAACATACCTTGGAACTTGGGCTGGCGTAGGAGCACGGGCTTCAATATGGGAATCAGCAACTCGTAATCCTCATGTTTATAGATCTTCACAAGACTCTTTTCGCTGCCGTTTTCAAACCGGGTGTATAACTGCCTATTTTTAAGGGACTCATGGCATGTTTCTTCATGCAGGTACTCGTCATGGTTGGCAATATAATCTTGGAACGCCTTACGCCCGTTTTTTTTCGCTTTCTGCAACTCCCTCCCTTTCCTGATCTTTTCCTGGATCCGGCCTATAAGGTTATCGTAAAGCACACGTGTTGTTTCCTGGTGCACCACTCTTTCAGCTTCGGTATCTGCATTTTGCTCCAAGATAAGCCGTAAATAGGTCGTAGCTTGTTTGAATATAATAAACTCGTCACCCCTGGAATCGGTCAATTTGGCCTTCAGATTGGCTCCTTCTAGCACATCAAACTTAGATGCTTTACCAATAAACCGAGCCATGACTCCATACCCAATAGAAGAATCAATAAAGCTGAAATCTGTAACTGGAGGGCACTTGTGGCGCCATGTTGCAATTTCCTCATCGGCCAAACCCATGGAGGGAGGCAAAAGAGTGTGGCTGCGGAGATTATGGTCATTGCACTGCGTGTCCAAGAGATTTTCCGGGATTTTGAAGGTGAAAAGACGCTTGTAAAGAACCCCCGGCTTGATGATTTTCTGGTTGATGCACGATGCCGAGTTATCGATCGGGTCCACGAGACTCTGGATCTCGTAATGCTTATTGTTCTCATCCAAGAGCCTGCTCACCTGTAGGGGCGTCCAGGAAGCCGCAAAATCGTACATCTCCAAGAATGTCTTGATGTTCTCCACCTTCTTGACCTCGAGACCCACCGAGACGTTTTTCTTGACGATAAAACGACCTTCGAAAAGAACATAGAACATCTCAAATGGAATCGGTTGACCAGAGTTATTCTTAAGAAGAACATACCCGTTCACGTAATCGCCCTGCGTATACTCGAACTGCAGAGGCTCGATTATTTTGGGAGCCACTCCTATTTGAACCACATCCTCGGTAAAATGGACCGAAATGTCGATATTCTGCAGGATGGGGTTATCGGAGTTGGAGATGTTTCTCAAGGTGTTGATGTTATCCAAAATTGTTTCCCTCCAATTGGTGGTATTCTGGTCGGCAACAATCACCGAAGAAGAGCTGGAAGCTTCGGACACATTGGAAAGCGGCTCCATTGGCTCCACTGTCTGCACGGGCTCTGGCTCCGTCAGGACAGTATTTCCAGATGACGGAAGGATGGTGGTGGACGATAAACACGAGCGGGAAGAAATGGTCAACTCTTCGTCGGGGTAATCGGGCGGATTGGCCTCGGCGTTGAACGTGGAGTGGAACATATCGTATGATGGGAGAATCGACCACACGGGGTCCTCCTTGAAGGTTTTTTTTGTCATTGTGGACCTGGATTTCTGACTTCAAAGAATATCAGTACTGAAAACCACCAGAACTAGAAATAAAAGTATCTTTTCTTAATGGAGCACCAGAACCAGAAGCACCACAACCAGAAGTAAAAGTATCTTTTCAGTACCTGAAAAGTCCCAGAACTAGAAGTACTTATTCGAACCTTTAGATTAGATTGGAGTACCTTGGACCTCGATGAGACTTTTGCCTTTGATCTTTGTTTTGGCGGTTCCTATTGCAGAAAATTCTGAGGGAAGCCAGGAGTACTTGTGTACTGAAGACCAATGAAGACTAACGACCCTCTTTTGAAGCTGTAACCTATGATCAGATCGTATCCCAATGAGTATGTTCTAAGTGCCTGTACCTTAGAAGACCTGTACCTTGGGTAATTTAAGATGACCTGTACCTTATAGAACCTTTGAGTGCCTCTTGAGTTTTCTGAGCTCGTCTGAAAAGAGCCTTTGAGTGCCTCTTATGGTACAGTACTTTCCGGAAGTACCTAAACTTGTTCACCAATGGACGTCTTCTAGGCACTATCTGATGAGTAACTGTCTTGTTCACCAACAGACCTTTTTAGTACCTTCTTAGTAACTGTACCTGTACCTGGTGAGTATCTGTGCCTGATTGGTATCCACTGAAAGTACTATGAGCTTCTTTGAGTACCTGTACCTAGTAGGTCTCCTAGGACCTTTTAGTTCCTTCTTGGTACTTTTCGCAGTACCTTTCTTAGTACCTCCTATAAGTACTTCTCAAGTACGTCTCTTTAGTTCTTTTGAAGTACCTTTCTTAGAGCTTTTAGTTCCTTTTAAGTACCTCTTTTTGTACCTCTCTGAAGACCCAGTCCCTATAACTGATGAGTACCTTTTTTAATACCTTGAGTGTCTATTTTTTCTCTGGTAGCACTCTTCTTATATCTGTATTGGTACCTTCCTCTTTTAGTACCAACAGTGTCTGAAAGTACCTGTCTTAGTATCTTCCAAGTACTATATATGATCACGTGTACCTGAGTACCTTTTAGAGCCTTCAGTAGTTTTTAGTGCCTTCAATACCTTTGAGTGCCTTTAGTGCCTTTAGTACCTTTGAATGCCTTTAGTGCTTTAGTACCTTCTGTGTTATCCACTGACGTTTGGAATTATATGAATTGATGAGTCTGCTTCTGTGTATGTAGCTTCAATAGGAGCCCCGTCCGAATTTATAGCCAAACGTCGGGTAATGTAAGACGTGACCAGAAACTATGCCCCGAGCTATGACCAGAAACTATAAGCAGATCTTGAGAGATGGGTGACCAGATATACGGGGAGTGACCAGATATACGGAGATAGCCAAACACGCCAACCTTAATTTTGCGGGGAACGACTTACTTGTCTGTGGAAACAATAGGTAGAAGGGACTCGTAAGACGTGAATTGTTAGTGTGAAAGAGGCGGGAAGCCGCGTGAGGCTGCGGCTGTCTGCAGGACCAGCTATAAGTTGAAAGTTTCTAGAGGTTAAGAAAAAGCGGGGTGAAGAAAGCGGGGTATGGTTTCAAGCATGGCCAGCGAGTGCAGGTGGGGTTTTCTGCAGGACAATTGTAATAGACTTATTTTTCAACGTTTGCAAAGTCATCCAACGACTAAGCTGGAGTGGTCGTTTGTGCGGGGTGGAGCAGCGCGGCTCGATTTCGGAACTATGTGGGAGTGTATATAGAGTCTTGCAAGTAACGCCACTCTTTGGTTCCGGTTTGAAAACTCCACACAAAAGCGCCGCAAAAAAAGCAAGAAAAGGGGTTTTGAGAGATCCGAAGTTGTGTCCAAATCAATTAGAGAGATGGGGAAAAGGAATGGAGCAGAAGTGAAGGAGAAATCGTGAGAAATCGGGGCCTCGGTTTATTGGAATTCCGGCACACAGTGCACACCTTGCAGTGACTCATCCCCAGCCTGCAGATATACGAGTAGCCCATCCAACTAGTCGCACTCTCCTTCCATTGCCAGCACACCGCCACACCACACCGTGGTTATGAGCCCATACACTCAAGGTAAATTGAAAAAGCGCAAATAACCAAATATCAAACAAATGAAAAAAACGAAAATGAAAAAAACGAAAATGAAAACTAAAGTCATGAAACACGAAAATAGACCTATCATGTGATCATTCCCTTCGGCGTTAGAACATTTCATGGGTCCACTCAACCAAGTGTATTGTCTAAATTTTCCGTTCACCCCAATTAAGCTTGTATTGGGTCATTTATTTGGCCAAAAAAATTTTGTTCAAACCATTTATCCCAACCAGAGCCAAATTCAACGTACCATGTTCAACTCAGTACCTTCAATTTACTCCTTTTGTGTTATTGGAGTCAATTGGGGCAAGTGAGCAGCTTACATAACTTTGAGGGAAACGTGGAACCAAAATCTCTCCACTAGAACAATAATGGCCATCATTGAACGAAGTAATATAATGGCCACTGTAAACTCCACTATTATGGCCACTGTAAACTCCACTATGATGACCACTGTAAACTCCACTATGATGACTATTGTAAACTCCACTATGATGGCCACTGTAAACTCCACTATGATGACTATTGTAAACTCAGTATCACGCCCATCAAAGTACTTCTTAATACTTAATAATGGCCCATAGTACTTCGTACATTGTTGGCCTGGCCACTGTTACGATCGGACAGAGTAGGCTTCATGAATCATGTATAGGCAGGGCCCTTCCTATGGTGGATCTAACATACCCCCCAGCCTGGATGTCGATTTGTTTTGGACATTAGAAGGCCAAGCCTTTGAAAATATCGTCGATAAATTTGGAATTCGTAGCATCTGGAAAACCGGCTGGGCAGCTCATGTCAGCCTAGACTTTTTTGTCAGCTTTGAAGCGAAAATGCTTGTGTTTTTGGTCGAAATAAGTCTTAGCTTTATCGAAAGAAGCCATTTGGGTCACGATTGCGGCGGAATAGATGCGATAGAGCGTCTCTATAATGTCCACAGGAACACGGATAAAGGAGTCAATCGGAACAGAGAAAACGAAAGGGAAAGTTGACCCCGTGGTGTATGTGAGATCCAATTTGAATAGAGATTTCCTTTGAATTGACTTGTAAGGCAGCGCCTTGAGTACGCATTCTCTCTCAGCTAGGAAAGACAGCGAGTTTCGGGACTGATGAGCGTAAAGGCGAATATCAGTCTCAATCAATTCGTTGCAATTTTCTTTCGAGGCATCTGAATGCTGATGTTGGGTAACCAAAAGGGTGAGAATCCACATGAAGAAAGGTCACGGTGGAATGGAACAGATCACTTGTAAAATGAGGTCCACAACTCGAGTCGATTGAAGCAAAGAGACCGTGGAGCCGAAAGTAGTCGTAGGCGTTCATAACACCAGTACTGGTTGAAGGTGAGTCATCTGACCGGGCGTTCAGGAAGAGGTTGAGCGTGAGTCATCTGGCCGGGCGTTCAGGAAGAGGTTGAACGTGATTCGGAAAATCCTCGTCAAGGGTTGAAAGTAATGCATCGTAAGTGGGATGAATGTCACAGGCACTCCAGACGGACTGTGTGACGAGACACTCTTTCGTGACGAGACACTCTTTCGTGACGAGACACTCTTTCGTGACAAGGGACAGAAATAGCAGGCGAAAAACTGTTTAGTGATTACTCGACGAAAAGCGGCACCATTGAAGAAACGTAAGCATATTTGTGGGCCGAGGCCTGCAACTAGGGTCTGTCTAGACAGGAAATTGAATTTCGGTGGCTTATAGTCGACGGATTCCGGCAAAACATGTGGGGTATGGTCAGGGTGTGGAACGATATATGTTCCTGAGAAAGGGATGGGTGCCGAAATTGCAGCCAAAAGGTAGCGTGTGACAGCGTACGCCAAGGAGCAAACTGTGGTAAGGGAAGAGCAGAAAACTCGGGCGAGAAAGAAGACGGCTCGGACATTACACCAGATGATGGTCAGGTAAAGGTAGATGATGGTCAGGTAAAGGTAGATGATGGTCAGGTAAAGGTAGATGATGGCCAGGTAAAGGTAGATGATGGCCAGGTAAAGGTAGATGTATAGTCTTTGATTGGTGAATGGGTGACGAATTTTGACTCTGGGGAAGCTGGAGATCCTCTAAGGATGGCAATGGATTTCAAGGCTCTGGTGAAATATTCAGAGCCAAGTGATGAATACCATGGAAAAGCCATGGAAAAGCCATGGAAAAGCCATGAGAATAGCCATAGAATAGCCATGGAATAGCCATGGAATAGCCATGAGAATAACCATGACACAGGCCAATTGGTAATAGATGAAAGCACCCAGAGAATCTTTTTCCACAGGGCTTGGGTGATGCAACGAATCAGGAGTTAACGGATTGGGAAAATGCTGAAGTGACTGCTGATTCGCCAAGTTCACTGAAGGCCATGGAGCGACATGGTGAGAAGCGACGAGAGAAGACGAGAGAAGACGAGAGAAGACGAGAGAAGACGAGAGAAGACGAGAGAAGACGAGAGAAGACGAGAGAAGACGAGAGAAGCGTATGCCGCAAGGTCGTGCTAAAGGAGTGCGTCTAAGACGTCAGTAAAAGAAAAGGCAGAATGGTTGGGTGCGACCTGTCAGATTCCCCGGCTAGCTATATAGTCAGCCAGGATCATCAAATTAACTCGACTTCAAGTACTAGACGTAGCCGAGAATCTGATATTACAGTATATGCTGGTGTATAGATTAGTTGACATGGTGCAGTAGAGTATGGTCTAGTGTTTAAACTAGGTAATAGAGTATCTTGTGGTCTAGTTCTAGTCTGTATAGAATCGTGAGGATATCATAGTATATATTATAGAGTGTAGTTTATAGCATGTAGAGTATATCGTAGTATATGGTGTAATTTATAGCATGTAGAGTATACTATAGTATGTAGAGTATGATATAGTCTGTAGAGTATGATATAGTGTGTAGAGTACTATAGTATATAGAGTTAGTGTAGTGGAGTATATTATAGTCTGTACAATATATTATAGTCTGTACAGTATGGTATAGTATGTACAGTATGGTATAGTCTGTAGAGTACTATAGTATATAGAGTTAGTGTAGTGGAGTATATTATAGTCTGTACAATATATTATAGTCTGTACAGTATGGTATAGTATGTACAGTATGGTATAGTCTGTAGAGTATATTATAGTCTGTACAGTATATTATAGTCTGTACAGTATATTATAGTCTGTACAGTATATTATAGTCTGTACAATATATTATAGTCTGTACAGTATGGTATAGTATGTAGAGTACATTATAGTCTGTAGAGTATGGTATAGTCTGTAGAGTATGATATAGTCTGTAGAGTATACTATAGTCTGTAGAGTATGATATAGTCTGTAGAGTATACTATAGTCTGTAGAGTATACTATAGTCTGTAGAGTATGGTATAGTCTGTAGAGTATGGTATAGTCTGTAGAGTACTATAGTATATAGAGTTAGTGTAGTGGAGTATATTATAGTCTGTACAATATATTATAGTCTGTACAGTATGGTATAGTCTGTAGAGTACTATAGTATATAGAGTTAGTGTAGTGGAGTATATTATAGTCTGTACAATATATTATAGTCTGTACAGTATGGTATAGTATGTACAGTATGGTATAGTCTGTAGAGTACTATAGTATGAGAGTTATCTAGTAAAGTATATACATTAGATAGAATATATTACAGTCTTATTTATCTATAGAAGATGGTATATCCTGATCCCGGGCTGTAACTTCTTTTGTCAGAACAGTCCAAGTGGTCCAAGTCAAGATGGAAAGTATATGACCATATTATATTGGACAGAGTCTCATTCAAGAAATGAAATGATGCAATTGAAACAAAAATGTATAGATCTTTCACGTGACGTTTGCAAGCGGACACCACCTCTTCAAAAAAGCCAAAATTGATTCCTTGAGTATCAACAATCACCAAGTTGGCCGTTGCATCCACCTGTACATTAGTGGAGTTTTTCTGGTAGAGTATATTATAGTAGAGTATAGTAGAGTATAGTAGAGTATAGTAGAGTATAGTAGAGTATAGTAGAGTATAGTAGAGTATAGTAGAGTATAGTATATTATAGTAGAGTATATTATAGTCTGGTAAATTATAGTAGAGTATAGTAGAGTATATTATAGTAGAGTATTGTCTGGTAGACTATTTACAGTCTCTTCGAGTTATCTAGTAGAGTATATAGATTATACAGATTTTATTATGATCTAGGATGTTAGACTCACCATGGGTAGTGTACTAATCATGTGGATGTTAGCCTGCACTGGTCGATCAGATGTTGAGTGGCCTTCGGCCCCCAATACGACTTCTATGCCTCTATGTCGTACCAATCTATATAGGTTGCTATGGTTCCTCCTTGACGAATCTTCGGCGAATAAACACACTAAAAAGAGTACTGGGCGTAAACAGAATCTAACATAGGAGATTATATTATAGTCTATAGAGTAAATTACAGTGTATTTGAGTATTTGAGTAGACAGAGTATGTAGAGTATATAGTGTATTTGAGTAGAGTAGAATATATAGTGTATATAGTGTATTTGAGTAGAGTAGAATATATAGTGTATATGGTGTATTTGAGTATATAGAGTATATTATAATCTGGTAGATTATATAGAGTATATAGAGTATGTAGAGTATATAGAGTATGTAGAGTATATAGAGTATGTAGAGTATATAGAGTATGTAGAGTATATAGAGTATGTAGAGTATATAGTGTATTTGAGTATTTGAGTACATAGAGTATATAGTGTATATAGAGTATATAGAGTATATTATAGTCTGGTAGAGTATGGTAGAGTATGGTAGAGTAAATTACAGTCTGGTAGAGTATATAGTGTATTTGAGTATTTGAGTATTTGAGTATTTGAGTATTTGAGTATACAGAGTATATAGAGTATATAGAGTACATAGAGTATATTACAGTCTGGTAGAGTATATAGAGTAAATTACAGTCTAGTGGAGTTATCTAGTAGAGTATATTATAGTCTGGTAGACTGCAGTATAGTAGATATGTTTCACAGTATAGTTTGTTTCATGTATTATAGAATTGTCTAACATATGAATAGAGTAGACAAATTAAAGTGTAATGGAGTATGAAAATCGACCAGAGGGTTTGTTTCTGTAGTAGAAGAACTAGTCTTTTACTATAACTACCAGCATAGGTATTGGAGGTACTACTAATATATACAGTATAATTATTTTGATATATAAGATCTTATAATTATTCTGATATTTAAGATCTTTAAGAACTGCAGATAGCCTGAAGAATACCAGAGTGCTGTAGAGTGTAGTGAAAGGTATGGTTGAGGGTAGTTTAGAAGCAGTTTTATGGGAGAATGTGAGACACGGTTTGTGGGATTTTTGCCAATTTTTGTTGTTTTTGTTGTTTTTGTTGTTTTTGTTGTTTTTGTCGTTTTTGTCGTTTTTATCGTTTTTGTCGTTTTTTGCCGTTTTTTTCGCTGTCATGTGGAAACATTCCTTGCTTCATACAAGCCATTGTCCTGCAGGGCCCTATTTATTACGTCAGGGACAAACAAATGTGGAACACAGGACTCTCCTATTTGGACACCTATTCGGGAATAAGTCACTCAATTGCTTCACTTTTAATTAAGGCTCCATGTGTTTCAGGGAACTTTTGAGGTGGAAAAGGTTTTGAGCCCTGCTCTTGAGAATTATTGGTTTTGAGCCCTGCTCTATGGCTACTATGGTTCTGAGCCCTGCTCTTCCACCAGCTCACCCAACCATTCCTCTTCCACACAAATCAACCATTTCACAGCCAAAATAAAACCCCATTGCAACATCAAACAAATCATCCAAAACCTTCAAACCTGAAACACGACTCGAGTCTGTCTTTTTCACTGACATATCGCGTCCGACTGCATACAGCGCTGCAGCATGGCCGCGTTCCACATTAGCGGCGATTGCAAATCCTACATCCTAGGAAGCTCTAGTGGGAACACATACAATAATATGGATAACAAGAGATATATGCAGAACCAGATATACAAATGTATAGGCATAGAGCTTATCGGAGTGTATATAGTGGCCTTATTGGTAATGGTACGTATACTTACAGAGTAGGAGTGTTTTTGACTATATACATGCGAGCAGAAGGTTCACGAAACCCACGTCTTAATCTTACAAGGCGCCCAAGCCT
Organism: Metschnikowia sp. 13-106.1; assembly: GCA_002374735.1. NCBI lineage: Eukaryota > Fungi > Ascomycota > Pichiomycetes > Serinales > Metschnikowiaceae > Metschnikowia > Metschnikowia sp. 13-106.1. Next base: position 15,597 of record NLAL01000139.1, read on the forward strand.
AAAAAAAAAGACCTTAAGCAAAGCAAGGTAAAAGTTCCCCAAGGAAGAAAAAGGTCTGCTGTGTGCAGGAGCAGCGCAAGCGGCATGTTCCAGATACTTATTTCCATTGTTACATGTACAATGCAAGAGATGCAAAAGATTCTTGGGCTGCAAGCAACTTTGGTCCTGGTCTTTGGATCTTATTTCCCATATATAAATATGATCCCAGGTTCTCCTTCCCATGCCAGACCAGATATCTCCAAACTCTCCATGAAAATCAGCCACTTCTTTCTCATCTCATTGGTCGCAGCCATAGTCTGCGCACTCCGTTCGCCAGTGGAATATGTGTTCCATGCCAATGTCAACGGAAACATGATCCCGCTTTGCGGGCAAGTGCTTTCCAAATTCAGAAGCGATACCAGCGTGTTTTACTATGACGAAAAAGCCTCAGAGCAGAGTGTAGAGCCTACCAAGTTCATATTGGAGAAGAACTATGCCTACACCGAGCATACGCTGTCCCCAGGATACGTGGGTTTTCACAGGGGAGGGTTTTTCTACGGCAGCTACACCAACAGAACACGCTTGGACTTGGACACCGGGCTCCAGGTGGTCAACCATGATTTTTTTGCGTGCAAAAACACCACTTTTCGCTATGTCATAACTTACCATACCATGGGACACTCATGTTCTGCTGTGAAGATCTACCTCTTGCCATATAAAAGTTGCGAATTCAAGCAATTGACTTCTTTCTCCAAGTCTTCACTGACTCTGTTCAGGATTGGCCATGATTTCACGCATCCTAGGGTTTCTGGTGTTTTTGGTGTTTCCAGTGGATTACACAAGGGAGAGTCACACCAAGACCTTTACGAGCAAAATAGTAGGGCCGAGGGTACAAAAGAACCAATTCAAAAGGAACCTAATTTATATGGCCACAACAAAAAGGTTACAGGTCATGCGCAAATGGAACAACATCAAACGGATTTCACGGAGTACAACACAAAGTCGGAGTCCGAGTATGAGGCTTCATCTGAGTCCAAGTCTAAATCTGATACTACACTGCCTAAACCTGAGGTGCCAAAGAAACTGAAGATGGATCCAGATTCAACGGTCACTTCCATTGTTAAAGTGACTGTTCAGGCTATTTATCAGGCTACTACCGTGGCTTCTACGACTGTCAAATCTGAAGGTGCCAGCACCAGCTCGGATGTGAAAGCTACCGGTTTGTCCGACTCTAGGCCCAAGACTTTTAGAAAATTGAAAGGCTCAAAAAAGACCCTGGCTACTAAGGTGTCTTCAGAAACACCCCATGCCAGCTTATTTTCTGGAACCACCACACCGTTTTCTAGCTCCAAGTCTAAACCAACTAAAGCATTTAGGACCCCCAAAGGGTCTAAACCATCCAAAGTGTCCAAATTGGTAGACCCACAATCTTTGGCTTCCAACGCTACCACTGTCGAAGAAAACGCTACTGTCGAGGAAAACGCTACTGTCGAGGAAAACGCTACTGTCGAGGAAAACACCACTGCTATGGTCTGGAAAACCCACACCAACTACACCACATATTGTCCTATGCCCACCACCTTGACTGTCACCGTGTGTGAAAACACAGACATCTGTACACCCTCCACGGTGACCATCTCCAAACCTACCACCTTGACATTTTCTGGAGTCGCTTTGGTGACAGTGACGCTGGAAAACGAGTCTGCTGGTGCTACAGAAAGTGTAGCGGAATATACCCAGATCAGTTCCAGTAGTGGTGCAGAAACCAAGATACCCAAGGGCCGGAGACGGTCGGTAGTACACTCCAAAAGTGGTGCTGAGTCCGCTAAAGAAAGTGGTGGGAAGCCCAAATGGGTAATTACAACCCCTACTTTAAGCACACCCACCGAGAGAGGAGACCCCCGAAAGACTGCTACTCCTCTGCTCAAGAAACCGGCCACCGCCAAGCCGGAAATCAGGACCTTTGTGAGTGGAGCCTCTAGGAATGTTTTGGGTGCATGTATGCTTGGCTTTGCTGCGTTGTTGTTGTAGATCCAGACACGTGTGTTACCTATTTTTCTTTATTTCCTATTTTCTTTATTTCCTATTTTCTTTATTTCCTATTTTCTGTATTACTTAATTTTTTGTATTTCCTATTTTCTGTAATACCTATTTTTTGTATTACCTGTTTTTTTGTAATACCTATTTTTTGTATTACCTGTTTTTTTGTAATACCTATTTTCTGTAATACCTATTTTCTGTATGACCTATTTTCTGTAATACCTATTTTCTGTATTTCCTATTTTCTTTATTACCTGTTCTTACGTGATTAATCTACATGAATTGGACGAGCTCTACTTCTTCTTTGGGGCTATCAGACCATCAGTCCAGAGATCCAACTACTACCATTTCTACTATGCTATACTACATTACCTATATACTACTACATAGACTATTACTCTACCACATATACTACATTACCTTTATACTATTACTAATATGTAATACTATATACTACTATATACTACTATGTAATACTATGTAATACTATGTTATACTATGTTATACTATGTTATACTATGTTATACTATGTTATACTATGTAATACTATGTAATACTATGTTATACTATGTTATACTATGTTATACTATGTTATACTATGTTATACTATGTTATACTATGTAATACTATGTTATACTATGTTATACTATGTTATACTATGTTATACTATGTTATACTATGTTATACTATGTTATACTATGTTATACTATGAAATACTACATTACCTATAAACTACTACATAGACTATGTAATACTATGTTATACTATATACTACATATACTACACTTCACTATTCACTGGTAATATTTTAAGCTAGCCATGGTAATACCTACACTATACTGTTCTACTAGTCAAGGGTCTTAGTTGGTGGTGCCGAGGAAGGACTTGTGTAGACCAGTACGACACGTAAATACACTTCTGTATGTTTTTAAATCGCTAACTGCAGGATTTTCTTCACTGACTCGTTTCGGTAGTGCTAATAGTTTGATCTTTGATCTCGCAAGTCGGTAGACTACAGTCTAGACTTCGAATTAATCTAGCACTAATAATTGAACACGAATTTTTGAAAACGGCTTAAGGGAATTAAACAGAATTTTCTAGATTACCCATAGAGTTATACTGTCCTATATATACTGCCCTATATATACTGCCCTATATACTGCCCTATATACTGCCCTATATACTAACTATGCTAGACTTTACCATCCAAGGCCGTCTACTTTATACCCAGTAAAAACCAACCTATCTCTATTTTTTATACTAGACTACCGCACTCGATTATCCCGAATATGACCATTTTCTCTCCCTCTTTTTCCCCACTAACTATGCTATACTCTACTATACCTGACGATCTAGACTGTAGTGGACTATAGGCACTAGACTATTTCTTGTACGACTAGACTACTATCGATCTTTCTCCTATACTGGATTATGCAATCCTCTTTAAACCATTCTACCACTATCACTATTTACTGTTACATACTATCACTATTTACTGTTACATACTATCGCTATTTACTGTTACCTACTGTCACTATTTACTGTCATTTACTGTCACTATTTACTGTTACATACTGTCACTATTTACTGTCATTTACTGTCACTATTTACTGTCATGTACTGTCATTAATAGTACTACTTGAAAGCTTTAAGCTATGTTTAAGGTCATGTTGCTAGAATCTCCAAGATGGTTGATTTCCAACGACAGAAAGAGAAGGCCACTACCACTACTACTACTACTCCCACCACTACTCCCATCACTACATGTTGGATCCTTCACTGACTCCTGAATCGGTCTATAGGTGAGCAAAGACTTCCCTAACCGTACGTCAAGTGTAGAGTATAGAGTATAGAGTATAGAATGGAGTATGTGCAGTATGTGCAGTATAAATAACTGTTGAGAGTTTCCATAAAGTTTTGCATAGACTGGATCTTGTTTGTTCTTATGAGTGTTAACAATTCTGGTACAGTAGTACTCACAATTTCTTTGTCTTCTTTACTTATGCGATGTCTAAGAAGTAGAATCTCTGTCTTGCGGTTTGATTGGATACTCTCAAGATAAACCCGTACACCTCGTTATATACCACGTGACCCTAAATTCCGTTCTCCTGTACCGGACTTGTTGAACGCTTGTTTGAAGTCAAACCCTATGATTCCTTACACAGGCACGGCTTGTATCATCCGTCTGTCAAATACAATCCTCGGAACCTTATGAGACTTGTCCCTTCATCCAATTCCATTGTACTGCAGATAACTCGGTGCCTGCATTCTCGCGTCAGGTCATCTCACATGTTCAACAATAACCATGTTATACATTCAGATACTAATTATACCATGCTCAATCCCATACTCTGTACGGATGACTCTCTCACTCAACACTCCATCTCCAGATTAACTTCATGAAATGTTCTTCAGGTAAGGTTTTTCATGTCATGCTTTATGGTTTGGCCCATGAAGGTGCTTTTCATTATGGCTGGAACTTCCGCAAGTCATAATAAAATGAAGCAGAACATAGGTTAATTTTTATGATGATACCGAACCACTCCATTACAATCCATAGAGAGTATTATTCTCCAAGTCAAAAACAAATATACGTATGGCCCTTACCACTCAATAACTACTTTTGTACTACATCATCACCATATCTAGATGTAGTAAGTAGTAGGTACGTTTATTTAGCTGTTTACCTGTTTTACTTTTACTGTTTTACTTTTACCTGTTTTACTTTTAACTGTTTTACTTTCACCTCTACTTGGCTGGATAAACTCTTCACTATTTATTTCTGCTACTGTTAACGTCATTATGGTTTGATATAACTCGGGCTTACGAGACTTTTCTTCGTATGCTCAAGGGTTTTCTGATAACTCCATCTACTTTTTCATATTATTGTTTTTGATATTTAATAGCGACTCCACATAATCATCACCATACATCGATATTAAATATCTATTTGCAATTGCGCCTCACTAATAGTTTCATTGAGTCTAAAATAGCGCTTTCATTGGCATGAAACCTAATATGGTTGTCTTTTTGCCTCAGTTCTGGACGAATATAAATCATCAGTCGTCTTTAAAGACGCCTTCTTTCTACCACTTATTGTAGTCATACCTTTACCTTTATTTAATATTATCCATTTACCTTTTCTAAATAATGTTACTTGATACTCTTTGGATATCTCTCTTTTAACCTTTCTATTTGGTGTAATAACAATATCTTGGTCTTTATCTTCTTGTACGGCTCCTTCTATTATTATCCATTTTTTGTATAATCTACTCTCCATAGTGTAGAACAGAAGATAACCCGAATGGCCCACTCTCCATAGTGTTGCAGCTACACTACATGAGTATTCTTGCCCTGGATATATAGTGGAGTACATTTTAGTGGAGTGAAGTAAAAAAATAGAAAGTATAGAATTCACTTATGGAGTCAAGTTCAGAAAAGATTATATAGCTTTACTACACCACTTATATAGTGCCATACCGGCTAATTGATCTTGACTACTCTATAGTGCTCTGTACTGTACTGACCACTGTACTGAATATCACCATATACTAACTAGTACTACTGCTATATAAGACTATACTGTGTTCATTACATATCACTGTAATATTGGCACTACTGGAACCACATTAACTGAATTGTTCTGTATTACAAAAGTACTGTATTACAAAAGTACTGTATTACAAAAGTACTGCATTACAAAAGTACTGTATTACAAAAGTACTGTATTACAAAAGTACTGTATTACAAAAGTACTGTATTACGAAAGTACTGTATTACGAAAGTTTACTGTCAAACTTTTAATGTATTACTAAAATAATATGGAACTAAACTAAAAGTCTACTCAATGTAACGCCAATTAAACTATTGGGTATCATTGGAAGACAAGTACTTCTTCAACGAGTCCGTGAGCCGATTCACCTCTTCTGGGGTTCTCTTCTGCAGCACACCTTCCAAGCCCAAAGCAGTAATGTCAATGGTTCCAATGACATTCTCAACAAGATCCTGCCATGTACCTTCCTCCTCCTCTCTCTTTTCTTTCTTGGACGAGTCTTCAGGAAGACTCACCAACTCATCCAAAGGAGTACCCGTCAACTGCGCCAACAGGTCAACATTACCAAGCAACTTCTGGGTCATTCCAGCAATGAGCGTAAGCGAAGCAGCTCTCTTGAGTTCATCCAACTCATCGGTGGTTTTGTTGGAGTACTTGGTGGCGTTGGAGTACTTAGCAGTGGTCAACTTTTTGGTGGAATTTCCAACATCAAGTGCCTTGGAACCATTTTTTCCCGGCTTGGAGAACTCTTGGATTGTAAAGTCGGGAATGCCGGCGACTTCAGTAGAATCAGGGGGTAATAAAGTGGCAGCTTCATTGGCTTTAATGACTTCCGAAACTGCAGTGGCAGTGGGTCTAGCAGAAACAGCTGGAATAAGCGCAAGCAAAAAGAGAGAGTGTCTCATTTTTCTTTTTTTAGTGGTAGATTTTGGGCTCAGTAGTAGGACCTTAGCTTAGTATTTGGAGAGTGTAAGAAAAAAGAGGTGATAATATAGGGAAGAGAAATGAGGTGGAAGAGAGATAGCGCTTTATTTATGGGTGCGAAATTCTATAGCGTGCGAATTTCCGTGCGAATTTCCACACTGCGGAAGATCGACAGATTATCAGATCGACACCATTCACTACAGCACCAGATCGACACCCAAGAATTAGTGTTTCTCATTTCATGCTATACAGATAATAGTACTGAACACATACTTGCTCTATGTATACTTGCGGATCTACAGATTAGCACATGACACTTGTTCGTGGGTACGTTGCGACTGCGTATAAGCTCCTAGACCTGCCGTATATGAAAGCAAAAATTGGCTGAGTCAAATAGCAGCCCAGAACGAGGTAAATGAATGTATGGGGTAGTTTTAAACATGTACTCATATAAATTCCATGGCATAATTTTCTTTTTTGGTGTGTTTTTCTGGTGTGTTTTGTTGGGTCTTGCATTCTGGTGCTCTGTGGAAGGCCTGAATGTTTTTTTTTTTTTTTTTTTTTTTTTTTTAAAAAAAAATTTCGGGGTTTAAAACCCCGTTTTTTTTTTTTTTTTTTTTTTTTTTATGTAAAGATAGATTTCGGGGCTTAGAACCACGTCTATTTATTCTATTGTGAGTACATTGATCCTTGGTAGGCGAAGGCTTAGCAGAACAGGGGGATTTACTGTGTGCGTCGTGTATGTGCCATGCTTGTATGCCGGATTTTCCAAAAAAAAAAGTAAGAGTAGCATCACAAATGTCTCCTGTTCTTTCTATCAATTTCCTCAGACTGTACCATGCATTGTTGATCTATTGTTGGTACGTATATTTGTGAATAAGCAAGTTCTGATTTTTGGCATGACCAAGTGGGATCAGTACTTTTCTTATTTAGGGGAATGGGTGTGAAAAAGCGCGAACATGGCCAACACAGTGCACTCAAAATGTCACACCTTGAATCTACTCGGCTAAGTGCAGTTTTCAACAACGCAGCATTGCACCTGGGATAAGATATTTACATATAACCCCTTCCTTAGGATAAGGGTGTTTTTATTTTCCTATTCCTTAGGATAAGAGTCTCGATTATACCCCATTTCTTAGGATAAGAGTTTCGCTTACACCCCATTTCTTAGGATAAGAGTCTCTAAATCACTCCAACGGCTAGGTTATTCTCTGATAGCACCAGATAAATATAGGAAGCAGGAACCCAGTTACGATAGAAGAAGAACTTCATTACCTAAGATTAGCTTTATTGAAGAAAAAAACCAATACCTCCTATTTGATTACAGTGACTCACACTCTACTAATAACAGAGTGGGCGAGTTCCTACTAGAAGTCAGCTTTCAGAATATTCTAGAACACCGTTAGCTTATTGTTTCTTGAAAAATCCATTATATTGACAATCCCGTTAGATGCTTACACCTCTTGCGAAACCAGGCTAAAGCCTTGATTCTAACAGTGGAGCAGTGACTGCGACTGGTGTATGGAACTGAGTCCATGACTGCATAGGAGAATAGAGTAGCAGCCTTATATATTAGTGGACGTAGATTAGTATTCATAACCATAGTAACTACTACTGGTAATATTATTCTGTGGAGGTGCTGGGCCTAGAGATACAGGAACACAATGGTGCACTCTTCGCGACCTTCTACACCCACTCAGTTTATATAAGGAGCAAGTCTCCACTTCAAAAACACAAGCACAAATTTTACATCTTCTCAATAGGCCATATAATCACCCGAAGTTCACTTGAAATAATCAAAAATACATACACATTTTTGTACATTGTGTGTTCAGGGACCATCAGAGACCATCAGGGACCATCAGGGACCATCAGGGACCATCATGACCTTCTAAAACTTGGAAATGTGGTATAGAAATTGATGGTACTGATTAGAGAAGGTTTCTTACCTCTAAATGAAGTAAAAAAATTACTTCTTTTGGAAACGATGTGGAGAGAAGTCCAGGTGAATGGATGGTACAGTACTTGTAGCATATACAGGAATTCATGCAAAAGGCGCATGATTTATGTTGCAACGGGGCCTATCTGCAAGACACCTGTATACCGAGCGCATTTTTTGCCACCACGGAGCCCACCCAACATAAATAACCCTGAGTCCTCCTCCTACACTGAGTCTTGAAGGTGCCTATAAAGTGAATAGCTAGAAGCTTTGGATGGATATATGCAGGATTCGAGGGGTGGGAAACGCTCTAAAGCGGTAAACCTGTATACAAGTCTCAATGGGTCTAAACAATAAGGCCCGCTTAAACTAGCCACCACACTTTGACTTTTATCATTAGTCAGCCCCCCTCAAAGTGGCCAGAATTTCACATTAAAAATGCTTTAGGTAGTTTGAAATACACCAATAATAACTAACAGGCATTTCAGTATAGGGTATTTTTGCTAGACTTGGCATCTATGTCTGACCCAAGGGGACAGAGTGCAGATATCTGGCTTCAATTTTAGTAAGACTGGGCAACATTTGTACCTTTGTTGGGGGTTGAAGTGCTTTCACGTGCTTTGGTTCCGGGGTTGTACTCCCGTGAACTGATAATCATAGTCTTGGCACTGATCGGGAGAGTCCCTACCAAAGCCCACAGTATATGCAGAACACCGATAGGTTCTCATTCCTGGAAAAACTCCATACAAATAAAAAGCCATTAGAGGCCTGGATCTTTTGGAATACAGGCCAACCCAGACCCTATAATAATTCTGACATTTCTTCATAATGGAAAAGAGGATATAGACCTTAACAGTCAACCTATTGTACCTCTTCTAAATTAGTATAAAGTGTTAGATCCAAAAGGGTTTTCCACACTATATCAAAGTTTTGAGCCTACTTTTAGATAGGATGGAAGCGGGCCCGCCTTTGGGACAAAACTCCTAGGAAAACGTCTTTGGGACAAAACTCCTAGGAAAACGTCTTTGGGACGAAACTCCTGGAAAAACTTCTTTGGGACGAAACTCCTGGAAAAACGTCTTTGGGTTCAATCACCAGGTAAGTATGAGAAAATAGCCACTAGCCATGAAAAAATACTGGCTAAGCTGAACCGCTTTCAACTACGTACATGGCCTGATCCCTCTAGGGAATCATCAACGCAAATAGTAACATAAAATATTCAACTTGTGTTTAGTATATATTGATATACAGGGATACGTAAGTTGTACCTTACAAAACCAAAGTCCTAAGACGGGGCCGTGGCTCCTCGTATACTATTCCGGTCGTCAAAGGCCGGTACATCCCTACTAACCAAGGTCCAGCCCTATTGTCTAACAATAGTCTTCTTGTTCCATTCATTTTGGGAATGCACTTGTCTGCATACAGCATATCAACGAAGTGCCTGCCTCCGTTCATGCTAGGTACTCGCTGACAAGTAGTATAAAGTGCTAGATCCTAGATGACCAGAAGGCTACCTATATAGGGAATGAGCTCATGTGCCCAGTGGATCAGGAACCGATGTTACTATCTCCTTTCGTTTACTTCACCCCTTTAACTGCTCTCCTGCAGGAAAAAAGAGGGCCGAGTCCTCGGGAGGAAGAATTATCACGAGTATAGTTGGTAATTTATCTGCTTACAAGGGTCTAAGATAAAGTATATAAAGTATAAAGTATATAAAATAATAGAGTATATGTTAGACCCATCATGGGTAAACACACTACCCATAGAGGTATTTTTAGAGCCTAAGAATGCCAATGACTTGTGCAATGCGTCATACCCCGTGACTTGGACCCATCCTTTCACCTTACCTCGTGACATGGCGTTTAACAGCCATGCTCCACTTCTCTGGTACTCACGGGCTAATTATATAAGTACTCGGATTCCCACCTACTGGGGATCCATCGGCGAATAAACATACAAAACAGAGTACTGGACGTAACCAGAATCTAACAGTATATAAAGTATATGATACATTTATGCCCTACTAATACTTTGGTCGTTGATGGTTGCTCAAAAAGAGCCGGAGTAGCTACTATTTATTTTGTTAGATTATATAGAATTATATAAATGGAGAACCTTTAGAGTATCAGGTATAGTAAGATCTATACCAGTCTCGGGATCTGTTAGTCTCCTATCAAATTTGGTAAAGGCTTTTCTTATAGTTTTAGATTTATATATTAAAGTTAATGTTGATGCACAAGACATAACTAATAATCATATGACTTTGAGAGAAACCTAGTACCGCAAAACTCTCCACTAGAACAATGGTAAGTATTGTTCCAGAATATTCAAAAGGCATCATGGATGTACGAAGTGCCAAGATGGCCGAAAGCTGTGATACCGCGTTTGCTGTGGCCATTTTTGGGATAGGAAATGATAGGCCTTATAATGTTTCTATAGGCAATGTCCTACTTATATTACATCTAACATATAAAGTATATAAAGTATATAGCGTAGTGTTCAGTAGTATAAAGTAGTAAAGCAAAAAAAGTAGTAAGGTAATAAAAGTAGTAAGGTAATAAAAGTAGTAAAGCAATAAAAGTAGTAAAGCAATAAAAGTAGTAAAGCAATAAAAGTAGTAAATCAATAAAAGTAGTAAAGCAATAAAAGTAGTAAATCAATAAAAGTAGTACTGAATCAGTATTGAAAATCATGTGTAATACGTCAAGATTCATAGAACTCAAATGAGCCCGTACACCCCTAAGAATAGTAGCTCAGTCTTTTAATTAGACTGGGCGTAATGACGTATCTGTTCGGATCAAGTGTATCTGACCAATAGACCAGTAGTTGACCAATTTGTAACACACTATCATTTGAGTAGTGGGACTGGATTAGAATTGGTCCTTTATAAACAAACCAGTGTACTCAGTAAACCAGCGTACTCATAAACCATCAGTCAGTATCCGTACTGAGACAAATCATGCTATATTTTGTTCCTGTTTACTTAAGATACTATGAAACTAATGGTACATTTTACTCCGAAAGGAATATTCAACTAAGAAACAACCCAATATCTTCAATTACTAGGATCCATAATATTCATTGTAGACCACCAGACAATGGTTTCTTTCATGTGAACTGAAAATAAGGGTTTGGACTGAGGGTGACCTTCCAAATTCCAGGATGTTAGAATTTTATGTCTAACAGTATTTTTAGATCACCGTAGAAGTATGGAGGCGTGATAAAAAACGAGAATTCGGTGGTGACTTGAAGGTTGACTTTCATAATACCGAACAGATGGAAAGAACACACTGGTCACTAAGGCCTATAATGTGTCGCCCGAAAACCACACTACTTATACACTAGTGTAGGTCTTACTCGTAGAAACACACTTCAGACTAACAACAAAGGTCTATCAGAGATTGTATATTGAGAATAGAGACTATTGTGCTACTGGTCTCATAGTAAGCCATTCACTATGCTACTGATGATAGTACTTGTTATGTATTTGCTGGTTTTCACCTGAACTGGTGGACCTGTAAAGGTATGAATGTATGTATCCACGATGGTTGGAACTGACCTTAATACCTGGAATGAGCAATACTTGATTTAGAAAAGGTAAGCTTACTCCGAGTAAAGAATAGCGTCAAGTGTCATATAATAGAGTTTTTTGGACTGTTTGGCGGAGCTCCAAAACTGTATAACCTGGCCCAAATCCTAGTGTTGATTTATCAATCAAACAATGGCCATGAGAACATACCAAGGAACTGCCAGAAACAGCCAGGAATATCTTAAGTGTGACTCCTCAGGTGCATGCTTATCTTAATGACTACCAAATTATGCTCATCAAGACTCGTACACTAAAGTGTACTCCATAGTTATTAAGAGGATCTGCAGTATCCATAAAAGAGTACAAAGGAGTTGAATTCCACAGGTATCTTTTCTGTATATAATACCTTCACTTAGTGGCATCAAGTAAACTTACTTATGGACTTGAGTAACCCTAACTATGTGGACTGAGTGTCTGGTAATTTACTGGTAGAGTCTAAGCATGGGCCGATTTCGCAGTCTTTTCGCAATCTTCTGTCGCAGCAGGTTTTTTGGCCCTATCAATTCAGCGCGCCTTTTTTCGCACACATAAATTTTCTCGCACTCTAAACTGTTGAACATTTGCACACGCCTTGGCGTAGTTTGGAATTGTCATGACGTTGGCCTCCAATATTTCTCTCTGAGTATGGTACTTCACACTTCATCTTCAATCACTTATATTCTTCTTACAACTAGATGTTAGTGATCTTATTCTCACAATTGATACCGCTCAAACCAGAGCGGCATCCTCTCCATGTCTTCTCAAGCCCGTGTGTTGTCGTTGACCTGCAGGCAACATATTTCACAGTTGCCCGCTTTCACAGGTTGACACATGACACATGACCCACAAGTTCAACATAAACGTGATGTTCTTTGATGCATTCATGTCTAAATTAAGCTATGTTCGTTGATGGTTCGTCAAAGGGAAGACCGAATCGGTTTATATCAATTTAGTGAAAACATGGCATCCGAAATACTCTCATCTAGAACAATGGAAATGATTGTTCTGAAATATTGACACGGCGTTCGCAAAGGCTATTATTACGATCGGACAGAGTAATGTCCCTGCCTATGTATATGGCCAAACAAATTAATTGGCTAACTTCAGTCCCAAGGTGGCTGGCTTTCTCACTTCTTGACAAGACTACTAATTACATTTCTTACATGTGATTCTATTTTTAAGTTCTACGCTTCTAGTTAACTGATTCCTTTTTTTTCTTCAAATCAGAATTTATTTCGTCAATTCATGGCAATGCAGGACCCTCTTCCAACTCATACATAGAGGACTAGATCAGACCAACCAAGACCTAAGAGGACCAAATGAATCGACTTTTTTTGGTTCTACCTTTTCTCCTACTGAACAATTCTGCAGCATCGTTTTCCGGATCCATTTTGATTGGTTGGTGGATGGTGTGAAACTTATGTACTGCATGCTACAAATAATCTGAAATACGAAACGAGGGGTATTATCGTCATTCTTCTGCAAAGAAACACATCCAATCGAATGTGCAGGAAACTACGTGTCGAGAACAAACAATACTTTTCTAAAAAGTGTGCCCCTTCCTTTTCTGGATCTTGGTTAAGGTTAAGGTTCAGCATGATCTGTTTATGTTGACAGTTTAGACGAGCTCAAAACCTATACGAGTGAAACTCTGGCCCCAAGCCTAGTGTGGTTTAATTAATCAAAAAATGTCTGTGACGAACATACCAAGGTGTCCTCTACTCCTAGACCCCCCCAGAAACAGCTCACATATACTCATTTACTTATCTTGAGAAGCCTACGGAATATATGTCCGACAACCAATATGACAGTGGACTGTACTCGTTGGCTATTGAAAGGACTACCTGACTTGCACGTGAAAGATACATACGGCGTTAAGTAAGCTACGAATGTCATGCACCAGGGCTTTTATCCAACACATGCAATTGTTAGGGTGGGGTTTCGCTTAAAGCTACGTATTGTTCCAGACCCTTATTGCCAATCCCAATTTACGAAACATGTCATCTTATGGAGATCTGCATTATCACCAAAAATTCGTATTGTGGCCTCTTTGGAGATCTTGATTGTGGCCAAGAAAAATCAGACCACTGGGTGCAGGAAATCATAGCCAATTAATGATACCGTTTACGAGGTGTTCGGGGGGTATATATATGGCGCACACCCACCTTACAGATTTCAAAACCATGAATCTTATACACTTGATTGCGGCCTCTCTTGTGGCCTCGAATGCTTGGGCTCACACCCCAATTTCTATGTCTTCTACGGAGCTGGGAAAACCCCCAATTTTTATGTCTTCTACGAAGCTGGAACACACCCGAATTACTATTTCTTCTACGGAACTGGAACACACTAAATCTCCCATGACTTCTAGTGCCGTGGCAAAACCCCAAATGGCCATGGGCTTTTTTGTCAAAATTGGCCGCACCATAATGACTCTCGCAGGCTCCAACTCCCAGCTCAATGGCGTTCGATTTGATTTCCTAACCCATGGAGCAGAGATTATCATTCCTACGGAGTTTACGTTCGAAGACGGATATGCAGTCACTAATGATTCAACCCTTCCGGGCAATAAAGGGTATTTGGGCATTTATAAGGGTTTACTTGGCTTTGAATCTGGTGCCCATAAGATGCAGTTTGAGGTGGACAAGCATTTGAAGATTCTGAATAAGAAGTTTAAGTCGTGCGTCATGTTGAAGGGCCTATTGTATAGCATTGCTGAAAACGAAACACGTTACCCTGATGGCGAATGTGTCGAAGCGGAAATCTACTTTTTGCCGTTTAATAAAAAAACTGGGTATCCGGACACACTGATCTTTAGAAAAACGGAAACGCCCAAGAAGAACGAGACTAACCAGTCTTTACCTCAACAAGTGGCCAATACCAAAGTCTCTGGCTTGGGAAAGCGCCAAGAGTACCAATACTCCAGAGAAAGACCTTGGGTGTTCTTTGCAAAAATAAACGATGACTATGTTCCCCTTTCCGGAACACTCTTCAAGGACAACGACTTCAACGTGACAGTTTTATCATATGGAGTCAAGAATTTTTCGCCCGTGGACTTTATTTTTGACTTGTCTGTGGATGATAAAAGATTAATTTCAAATCACTACTACACTCCTGGCCCGTTGGGTGTTCACCAAGGCATGCTATCGTTTTCTCCCAACTTGGAACCATTCAACGTGTACATGGATTCCAACCGCAAATTGTTGAGATATCCTTTTCGTTCGTGCAAGATCCTCAACAGCCCCATGAATGTGATTCTTGCCACTGATTCCCCCCTTCCGCAGAGTGACTGTTTTGGAGTAGACATTTACTTCTTGCCGTACGATTTGAAGACAGGAAAGGTTAGCAAAGTGACCAGAGAAAAGAATCCTAGCAAGGTACTGAGACCGAGATTATCACCTACTACTAAAAAGAAAACCTCTTCGCCCATCCCCATGGTATTCTTCATTCAGTTCAACGAATTTAGGGTGCCTCTCTCTGGTCTTCACCTTGAACGCTCTTACGGTAGTATCAACCGACTCTCGCATGGGGACCCTAAAAGGCCACCTGCAAAGTTTTTTCTACAAGGCAATCTGGCGGTCATCAGCACGAGGCCCGGAATTTTTGCAAGGTTCGATGGCCTGGCACTACTGTTTGGACCGTCCATGCACCCCTTTGAATTTGAATTTAATTACAACGGGATGGTGGAAGGTCTGTTCATTTCGTGTATGAATAACGAGACTAACATGAGAGATATTGTATTTAAAACAGGGTATGCTGAAGATCTGGGGTGTTTCGATGTGGACCTCTACCTCTTGCCCTATAATAAGGAGACCATGGCACAGGTGAAGTTTCCACCGGCGGAGAAAGAGGAGACGACGCGGCTTGTTTTCACGCCAATGGAAAAGCCAATGGAAAATTAATCTAAGGAAATCTACAGGTAAGGCCAGAAGGAGACGACGGAAAAAGAGAAGGTAAAAGAGACGACGGAAAAAAGGAAGTTGATGTTGAAGAAGAAAACTCTGTGAATGACATGGGGGGAGAGAAGTAAAGCTGGGAACAAAGAAGTGGAACATTCCAAGGACAATGTCAGCATTGAAATTGAGCTGGAGGGAGAGACTGAAAATAAAAATGAGGACGTTGATGAACAGAACAGCAAAAGAAAGTGAAGAGCTTGAACACGTGATGAGTTCTCAAATTCATGTACCTTCTTCAAGTGTCTCTCTGGTTTCCCTAAGTCTTGGTTTTCTTCCCAGCGTGACCCCAGACCCACTGCCTATTCTGAGTGATGGGGATTTCAAATATTGTGGGCCCCTGCTTTTGCAACTGGAAACGGTTCTGATATCTGTTTCTGAGGGGCCTGCTTTGGACTCAGTTGCTCTGAACTCAGATCTGCTGAAATTGTTTCCGTTTGATGTGGCCAAGTTTTTGGTGCCTCTGGCTTGGGGAATAAGAGATTTCGATTTTTGTTTTAGTATATATTAATATACAGGGATATGAATTCACCGTACAAGACCACCGTCCTATGTGATGGGTATACAGCACTTCTTATACTTTTCAGTTCGGCTAAGACCCGCACTGTCTTATTGTTCAGGGTTTTCACTGTCTTATTGTTCAGGGTTTTCACTTTCTTATTGTTCAGGGTTTTCACTGTCTTATAATTGTTCGGGGTCTGTGTAGCCTTATTGTCCTTTCAATGGCCTGCGTACAACATATCCACGAAGTACCTCGCCTCCGTACACTCTAGGTATTCGTTGACAGCATAAGAAAAAACTTGTTTGACAAATATATTCACCTTGATGAAATTTCTAGGCCTGAAACTCCAGCAAAAAAGCCTTTGGACCAAAAGGCCTACACCAGCTGCCCCTCTCAGTGTATGAAAGAGACTACAGTCACTGCTTTCAAGTTTGACTCCATGCCCCCGACTTTGACTGTGACTGAAACTAAAGCTGCTAATGTAGCAGTCACAGATATCCACGCCACGACAGTTTCAGGGGTCTTCAATGTGTCGATTATTGGTCCGTTACTGGGCAAAAGCTAAGCCCAGCGACCCAAGATTTCAAGGGCAATTCGCCTTCAATTCCTTGGGGAAAATTTGATTGTTCAAGGTTTTTCTGCTACAAATCAGTGCTGGAAATAACTACAATGACTGCTTTTCGAGCTTATTTTGGGCGTGCTTTTAAGACTGATAACTACCAGACTTATCTCTCTGACGTTTTCGATACGTACTAAATATTTTCAACCGATTGCTATGACTCATAAGTATTTCAAATGGATCACAGACTGATTATTCCAAATTGATCCAAACAAAATCCTTTTTCTAAGCTAAGTCGTGCTATGGGAAAGTATCATTTAGCTACTCTTTTATTTGCTACGTATAGAAGGATCGACAGAGTTAGACACATTAAGAGAACACATTATCCAAGAGTCTAGCTCCTCTCCACTACACAAGACTACACTACTAGACTACACTACTAGACAAGACTACTAGACTACATTACTAGACTACACTACTAGACTAGACTACTAGACTACTACACAAGACTACTACACAAGACTACTACACAAGACTACTACACTAAATAGACTACTGATGGAATACTTGAAATAGAGAACTAAAGGAATAGAATAAATAGCCCATACGATTTTGGTTCTGTTTGTACTGAAGTCTTGTAGAAAGATAGGAAAACACCCCGACCTTTTGCATTCGTGCTTTCAGTAGTTTTGTCAAGTATCTAGGAAGTAAGATTAAGTTCTTAACCAAGTGTGTTTTCATAAAGAGTGAAGACACTTTATCTACATCAATTGGTGTGGTTCCCATAGTACTAGTCATCCTATTGATAATATTCTCCTTCTTTGGGATTGATACCGTTGCTAGTAATAACTAGTGCACCACAAGTACACTAAACGACTATGGCCACTGTAGTGTAGTTTATATTATTCTCACCATAGTCTACAGTACTCTCACCATAGTCTACAGTCAGCAGTCTCTCTTTTCAGCTGGAATCAATAACCTAGAATTATACCTACATGTTAGTAGTTTAGAACTGTTACTGTACATCAGTCACTGTATGAGTATCAGTCAATGTGAATGAAAGAGTATAAGTGTCACTGTGTGACTATCAATCAATGTGAATGAAAGAATAGAAGTGTCACTGTAGGGCTGTAACGTATAACTGTGACAGACTCCACCTGAAGCCTGCGGCTTGCTCTCACACTCCAACCTGTTCCAAACAATTTTCTTTTGGACCTGTACAGAAATCCGCTTGTAACTGTATCTAAGGCAAGAGCCTAGGGACTGGTAACCGAATAGAAGACCGATTTTCTCGGGCTTCGAAAGAATTATTGACCGATATAACTATATTTGTCACTGTTTAACTCTACATTGGCTTACTATTTGTTACTGTGTACACTTCTAACGTATAACCCTACTGCCTGTTAGATTTGTGTTGTCATGTCAGGTTTTTAACTTTTGCTTTAGTACTTATTAATATACAGGTATATGTAAGTTGTACGTTACAAGACCAAAGTCCTATGTGCGGGGCTACAGCACGGGCTATACCTTTTGTTTGTTAAAGGTATGCACAACCGTATTGTTCAAAATCTGCACAGCCCTATTGTCTTTCAGTGGCCTGATTACAACATATCCACGAAGTACCTTTCCTACGTACAAGCTAAGTACTCATTGACACAGGTAGTCTGACTCCAAAATAGACCAGTACACTATCAGTACACTACTATGAGTACACTAGAAGAGCGTGCACTTGGGTAGACTGGTAGGTGGCATAATGTTGACCACTATAGTTAGTGCTCTAGCTGTTTTAGTATTTTTACCCTAGGCTGTTTAGTCCCAAAATTGGCCATTGAGTAATGTATTCGCATACCATGTGATAGTATCAATTCGTGCGACAACCAAGAATCTCCCCATTGGTCTGGTGAAGCTTTTCGGCCACTTAACCCTTTGAGAAGTATAAAATTATTTTAGATCCGTCCCTCTGGGAATGCATCAATGAATGAATATAGTAAACAGAGTACCTGACGAAAGCACTCATATCTAACATGGGTCTACTAATCACCATAATAATACACCGAAATAGGACAGAAGGATGTTTTATTTAACGCATCTGTTTAAGCTCTCTTTGTCACATTTTCTGATGAATATACCCAAATATTCAGGGAATTGGTGGGTATATAGTGGATATCAAGACTACTTAGGAATAGTGCTGCGTGCTCAATGGCTGCAAATGATAAGCATGCATATGTGCCAAAGTCAACCAAATGACTTCCTCTTTTTTCTTCCATATTTTTGAGCAGACTAAAATAACTGTTTCGAACATATATGAAGGATAACGTTATACAGGATATACAGGACACTAGGCCACACAATGAAGAGTCCAGTACTTTGGGCCACATAAATCTTTCTTGAGCCGAGTGTTTTGAGCCCGAGTCTTTTGAACCAGATTCTTTTGAGCCATTCTTGAGCCATTCTTTTTTGAGCCATTCTTTTTTGAGCCATTCTTTTTTGAGCCATTCTTTTTTGAGCCATTCTTTTTTGAGCCATTCTTTTTTGAGCCAGTCTTTTTTGAGTCTGTTGCCTCAAAACACTTTACTCAAAAATATTGAAGTCGTGACATGAAGGCTACTGTAGCACCATGCATTCGATACCCATTAGTAGTATTAACTATAAATGCAATAAGTAATATGAAAAAATAGTACTCTGTCTAGTACCTCTTAAGCGTGCACTATGAGATATTCGACGGCTGTAGTCGGAACATTCATTTAATTGGATGACCAACATGAACCTCACCATCTTTCCAAACCTTGGCAGATGTTACATTATCTCAATTCATACCGTGAGGTTAATATTTTTGAATGAACGTAACCCCTTCTTTCTAGATAAGTCGAATTGTGGAGTTGTAGGGAGTAGAGGTAGAATCATGATGACTCCAAGGAGTTGATCTATCGACGTGTCAAAATATTAATACCATATCTTCAACTTTTGTTTTAGTATATATTAATATACAGGGATAAGTAAGTTGTACCTTACAACACCAAAGTCCTATGTAACGGGTCCACAGTACTTCTTATACTTTTCAGTTGCTAAGATCCGTACTGCTTTATTGTTCAGTCAATGGCCTGCGTACAACATATCCACGAAGTACCTTGCCTCCGTACACGCTATGTATTCGTTGACACATATATACATACTCAAATGTACCATATATACATACTCAAATGTACCATATATACATACTCAAATGTACCATATATACATACTCAAACTTACCATATATACATACTCAAATTTACCATATATACATACTCAAACTTACCATATATACACATCTTGTATTTTCATTCAATACTAAGATTAAGACCCATGTGCATTTAAAAACTGTTATCTGAATTCGGTTACCTAATGAAGGCATTGCAGGTACTCGTAGAGTGTTACGGTAGACTGTTTTGCGAGTTCGTACTAACCACTCATTAACAGCATGAAATTTAAATTCACAATAAAGTGGACTCAAACCTTCATCTATTGCAAATCTGAATACCATGTACTTAGATATATAAAATTCACATTATCTTGTTTCGCTTGTGTGTCGCGTACTAGCTCAATATAACTGTGCACCAATACATGTCCGTTCCGTATAGAGTATAGCACCTTTTCCAAAATACTTTTGACAACCTTTATATGGTAGAGTTTTGCATTCCAATAATTAGGAAACCGCATAATCGTCTACCGTTGGTGACTGCAAGTAAAGAGGGCAAGGTGAGACGAGAAAATTGTCTATAATATAACTACACATTTCTATTAATTCTTCCGAGTCGCTGTTTTTACTTTCCACTTCTCCGTTAAATTCACTATCAATTCCGATATTTTAGTTTTGGGTATAATTAGGTAAGGTAGATCTTTAGGACACGAAACAATATCTAGTCAAAATGATCCTTTTCCTTCTATGTATATATGGACCTATACATTCGGTATCTCTATATAGATTTGAAAATCGAATTAAATTGATAATAACACTAATATGACTCAAATAAGTGCCCGTTTTACAAGTGCCAGTGGAAGCTCTCTTTCATTAGAAACCGTTTTGCATTATCGCTATAACTAAAAGTCACTTCAAATCAAACTACATCTTCTAAGCCCGAAACCTACACTAATCACTCAACTAATGAAATACAAACTTCTTCAAGTCAGTAAATTTAGTCACAGTAATGCTACCAACACGGTTAAGTTTAAAAGTTGCAATCTAATTCAATAGCTTGTGGTGTGCGTAGACTTGAACGCGAGGTTACTGGGTGCCAGGTTATACACCAGTACTGTTGGGCACATTTTACTGGCTCAGCAAGAACAAGAGGACCCGGTGTCAAGCTTTTAATATGAAATTTGACTGGATAATAGTAAGGGAAAAGGCGCAATAGAAGAGAGTCTGGTTTCCAATTCAAAATAAACACCCCTGTTTTTATACACTACCAGTACACCCAGACATACTCACGCACTACTATAGTCTCTATTTGTCTCTCTCTCATAGTGCTTCGAATACAAAGTTTCAAGAAAGCCACACTTCCTGACCTTGGATTCTGTAATTACTGGTCTGATTATTTTACCAGTTGTTTTGTTGAAATATTTTCTGCTACACCTGCAAAATGACCTGACCATTGATCAGAGTAGCCAGGTGGAAAAGTTAATAAATACTATACAGGCTTAATGAAGCGTTGTTTGGAGGATTTGTGTTCCGAAATTTAGGTTCCGCTTGCCTAGCCTTTAAACGACTCGTACATGTGTACACCTTACTCCATGACTGGCTTCAAACCGTTAACCAAAACACCTCAACGGAATGATCATTTGCAGTCTGGCTGCAGTACCCCTTCATATAATAATCGGATCCTAATCACCACACCGTCTTCTTCTCGGGGATGAATGACTCCCTGTAGATAAGGCACGGCATTTGGCCAGTCAATCTTTTGGCCAGTCTATATAACAGGACCTCGAATTCCTGGAATTAAAGGGCATTCAGCGTCACCATGCAACCTCTTATCTGGATCTGCATCTTACTCACCATAGTGACTGCAGAGGAAAACTTCTGGACGTTGGGTTTTTTCGCCCAAATCGATGGAGCCATGTATCCTCTCACAGGTATGCACCTAGGAGGGATACATTACTTCTCGGCCACTTATCCAGCACAGCCAAAAACGTTAATTTTCTTGCACGACCAGCTCATCACATATGAGCCTGAAGGTGCTCAGTTCGTGGGCTTGTACCAAGACACTTTGGGATTTGGACCTTACTCGAGAAAGAAGACCTTTCGTTATGACCAGAAATTAAAAATCCTGAACCAAGACTTTTATATGTGTGATAGCCCGAAAATTCCCTATGATATGTTTTTCACCTATGATAAGTACCCGGGCTACTGTGACAAGGCCGACATTTTCCTTTTGCCCTATGACCTAACCATAGGAACGATCGTGAGGCCTTTATCCAGTTCGGACGAAGAGGAAGAATATATGTCTGTTTTCCATGAGACTCTTGACACTATCGACCATCAAAAGAAATCCAAAAATTCATCTGGTGCTAGACAAGACATTTCATTGCAAGAGTCACCAACTATGGTAAATAGAGAGCCATTGGTATTCTATGCCAAAGTCAGTGGAACCCTAATACCGCTTTCCGGACTTTCTTTCAGGTCCAAAGGATGGAAACTAAGAGTTTTATCCTATGGAAGGTCCAGGGCCACACCTGTGGAATTCACTCTAGAAGACAATTATGCCTTGGCCAGGAACACTCTCAGACCAGGAGCTTTATGGTTCCATAATGGCTTGGTGGGCTATGGACCAGAAATCCCCAAGGTTCGTTTGCTGTTGGATGATAAAGGAAAGGTTCTAAACGATTTGTTCTTTTCGTGTAAGGTCTACGGCAAGACGTTGTACGAGATAACGCACGGGTCTAACCATATGCCTTTCGAGGATTGTTCTCAAGTGGACCTCTACCTCTTGCCTTTTAACAGAGACGAATGGGACTCTCAGGATAAAGGCTCTGTTCCTGGAAAGCCTGTTTTTGTTATCCCAGAGGACAAATTGACTGAAGAAGAGGACAATTCTGAGGATGGCTCTGAGGACGAGGGGTCTTCTGACGTTCCCAAACTTTCTGGTCTTGAAAGCCTAGAAACGGAAAACCCTAACGTCCCCAAGAAATCTGTTTCTGAGAAGCCAGTATTTGAGTCACATTTTCGCGAAGACAATGAGGACGATGAGGACAATAATGACAATGAGGATTCTTTTGAGGACCGTTCTAATCATACAGTTCCTGAAACGCGTCCTGATGGTCCTAAGAATCCGAGTGACTCAGATAATGCTCCTGAAAAACCAGTCCTTAAGTTTTTCGAAGAAGTTAACGGACTGGACTCTGACAGAGAAGACGAAAAAAAAGATGAGGATAGAGTTGTGGGTGGAGATAAAAATGATTTTGACTCTGTCTCCACGTTCGACTTGATGTTTTCTTTCTATGCCAAAATCGAGCATAGGCATATTCCTCTTTCTGAATGTGAAATCCCCGATTTCGAGAGGCACCGTACCCTGTTGTGCATTGAAGAAGGGACTCCTGTTCCCGTCAAATTCACACTAATTAATGGGTATGCTTATACTTCGGAAACACATAATTCTGGGTACGCAGGGATCGAAGAAGAAGGGCTAGTCTTTGGACCCACAATTCCTAAGACGGATTTCAAAATGGATGGGCAAATGAGGCTCTGGAACCATGATTATTTTGCCTGTCGCAGTACCTATGGCTCGTTCTATGTGATCACCACCAATAACAACTATGACGGTTGTTCTCCGGTGGAAATCTACCTCTTGCCTTATAAAAAAAAAGAGAAGAGAAGGGAAGTCCAGATAAGTTAGAGAGAGACAGAACGAAGTGATAGGTTGAAGAACTGGTTGGTTGGTAAGACAGGGCATTGAACCATTGGGACCCAGTAAAAGCAGAAGCATGACGAGGAAATAATTCTTCGTGTGGATCACTTAGAATGGACCACATTCTGCCTTCCAGTACTTCTTCGAGTTATCCATTTCCAACTGTTCTTCAACTCTTCAACTCTCAACTCTTTGTCTGCTATTTGTTGTCACTTTTTAGTGTTTTGTCTCCACTGTCAGACCATCATGGAAACTCAACCAAGAGGTCTTCCAAATGGTCACTTCAACACGACTTCAACACAATTGGCTCTTGAAAGTAAAGAGTCAAGAGTGAACAGAATGAAAGGTTGACAGAAGTTTAACAGAACCACAGTTTGACCAAAATGATCAACTCCCGACTAGGAGTATTGATAGGTGACCGATAATATGGAGACACCTTCCATACACTATTTGAACTTAGTAGTGTTCGGTAAAAGTGGTATCTGTTCTGTAGCTTCAGGGTGAGATCCAGTTCCAGCTCCACTTCATGACTCACCCAGTGCAGTTCCAGATATAGTTCATGGATTCATAATTGTTCTGTGAGTATAGTAGTCAGGAGTCTTGGTGAGTAGACCAGTGACCGGACACGTGAGCTAACGCCTGAAATTGGGGATTGAGATTGGGACAGTACGCACTGAACTGCACCTTTTTATAGTGTACCTTAAGAAATGGGAATTGACCACTGAGAATTGGTTAGTACTGAGAATTGGTGAGCACAGGGAATGGAGTGGGAGTGAGGGTTGATACAGTGTTTTTCAAAACTATTCAAACCAGCGCACCAACATGTTTCGTACCCCCTCGCACAGTCTTTCAAACCAAATGGTGTAATGTTTCATTAGAATTCAATATTCTGAAATCTTAAATCTGGAGAATTGCCTCATATGTACTACTTTTAGGAGTCTTGCGGTACCAATCAATGGTCAAAATGGACGGAACTAAACTGGAAGGGGTCAGAAACTTCTTGAATTATTGGGTTGTTTCATTTTGCTAGTGTGATTTGACTGTAGTGGGAAATCAATTATACTTCATTCTCCTCACTCAAAACTTAAGTATCATCCTTGAAAACCTCAGGAATACGAACCACCATAAGTCGGTGATGATCAACAATGATTTTTAGAAGAATTTCCAAACAGATATTCCTGGAATAAGCATTCTGGAACAAATATTTCTGAACCAAAACTTTAAACAAATATTTCTGAACCAAAACTTTAAACAAAGTTTTTTAAAAAAAACTTCAAAAGAATGAAACTTGGGAATAATTGAATTAAAGTGAATTGGTAGTTAGATAATCCAAGAATCTAATATGCTCAATGGAAATTTAAAGTTGAAGCAGTATAACTGTCATGTTTCCCAATATGGTTTCACTAAATGGGGTAATCATCCATGGGTCAATCAAGGGCAGTAACCAATGCCTAGTGAAAACTGAAACAAAATCAAAACATAAATTCTTCTTTTTTTTCTGCTGGAGAGGGTTTTGTCAAATGGTTAGTCCAGGAAACGTGTATAGAAAAGTGCAGGTGTGTGGACAGATGTATGGGGAACGTGCATCTTTTATATGGTGGACCCTTAAAACGCAGTGGCTCACGTGACACAGTCATTTCATGTTGGAGAGGTTAAATAACCACGTGATGTGAAACATGGCCATTTGACCGCGTGATCTGAATCTTGGCCATCTGAACATTTCAACTTATGTTTTAGAATATGTATTGATATACAGGGATATGTAAATTGTACCTTACAAGATCAAAGTCTTAAACGAGGTGCGAGGTGAGTGAAAGCTTTTCAACCACTAGTGACCTGCACAGAATGCATCACTCAACCGCATCCAACGCCTCTACGACGTACATCGACTCCGTGCATGCTAAGTACTCGTTGACAGAACGTGGCCTTTTGCACCACGATAACGTACACCCAAAAGATCACTATAATCATGTACACTCCGAAAATACTATAGTAGCAAATTCTCATATATAGGGCCCTGAATACATGACGAGGCTTTAGTATCTAGTTCAACAAGTCATGGCTCTTTGGTGCGTAAGAATACTCCATACAGAACAGCCAATACTGCCAAGCACGAGTGAAAAAAGAGGGGGAATATTTATATTTTCTAAGGTCGAACCCGTACACCGAAGGTTAAAGTGTTGGTAGGACTTTGTAGAAGGGGTTTATTCTATTTTTCCGACTAAAAACCGTACATCAGCGGGTTGGTTATGAGCCCCGCCGCCTCGCTATCACTTTAGAAGTGGCTCCAAAAGTAGTATTCCATGCGAATATTGATCTCTTGTATCGTACCATACTTTATATTCATGATGTAACATATTCACCCATAGAAACAGTCGCATTATTCCCATTAAAGCAGTCCCAGTGACACAAAAAGAGCCCATAGTTATTTCCTGAATAGTAATAGTTTGGGAAAATGTAGATCAAAAGGTTAGTGTTAGCTCCGCGATAGCCAGGGCCCTATCTATAGACGATTCAGGAAGCCTACTCTATCCGATCGGAATAATGGCCTTTGAAAAAGCCGTATTATGGCTGTTCCGAATATTCTAGAACGAACCCTACCACTGTTGTGGAGAATTTTCCGGTGCTACGTTTCTGTGAAAGTTATGTAAGCCGCTTCGGTTCCTCCTTTGAGGCATCTTCCATGAACATCGTTTTAGTGAGGCATAAGTGTATTAAAGAACAGATTTAGGTGGATTGACATTTCATAGTGTCATCCATAAAGTTATACTCATAGTAATAGTCATAGTGACACTGACACTGACTGAAATTGACTGAAATTGATTGACACTGAAATAATTAATATATTGGATTACTGGAAAGTACAGTCAGTCAGAGTCCCAACTTCTTACTCCAAGTATTTAAAGGAAGAGATAGAGCTAGACTCAGTCATTGAGGAAGATAAAACCAGTCATTGAAGTAAGAGGTTGGGCTAAATTCAGTGTCAATCAATTCGGTCAGTGTTAATCAATTCAGTCAGTATCCATTTATGACTACAATGGCTTTACTACTCTTGCCTGGAAACAAAGTACAAATTGTCCATTCTTTTACCACCAAAATTTATACAAGGCTCTCAAATACGTGCAAGAACAACGAACAGAGCTCAACTTAAAATATGATTCCGGTGATCCAGATGACGCAGAATATGATTTTCTTTTTGATAGCCATAACAATCTTACCTTTGCGGATCAAGATGAACAATTACTCACGTATGCCAAGTTTCTTTTCAACAATTCCTCCAATAAAAGGCATTTCAAATTCAATACGGTTTACCAAAAACGGCATTTTATTAATTGTTTCAGTGTCTACATTTCGGACAGCAGGGGCAAGTCTTGTACGTATGCCATGAAGAATTAAAATGGCGCACACCCATTCTAGCGGAATTATGAAAATCTGGATAAACTTCCACCCCACTCTTTAAAACAAAAAATGTCTCATAATATATCTTGGAGACTTAACAAAACTTCAGTCCATCCCGACTCTCTAAAATATCTTCTAATTAATGAGTTAAAAGAACTTCTCTACTAAAAGACAAGCCAGTCAATGTTAGAGTGGGTGTCACTCAGTGTCCTGTGCATGCATTTCCCCCACTTACAAGTCTTCCTTCTCGACTCACTTTTACTATTTCCAAATGGTCACATCCCGCTTCACTCACTTTTACTATTTTCAAATGGTCACACCTTGATTCTCTCCATTTTCTAGATAATGTGCTCCTATTTCTCGTTCCCAGTCTCTTCTGTTTAGTATACTCCGCCAAAGCTTGCCGTCACGTGAATCGGAATCAGAGTAAGGTACTTGGAGCTCTGGCAATTTTAAGTAAAACCCCATGAACCCTAAATCCTTGAGAAGTTTTTTTATACTGCATTTGGACTGCGTGACCGGAGATCTGGGTATGTTGTGCAGGAAGTGAGCATTGAGAGAAGGTTGCAATATGCGCAGCCCAGACTTCCACCACTTGTGGTCACATCAGCAAAGTGACGTGGAAAAAAAAGACCTATAAAAACCAGCAAAAAAGCTGTACTTATATAGCACAACACAGTCTTTTTTACCAATTTTTTTACCAATTTTTTTTTTTTTTTTTTTTTTTTTCCCCTTTTTTTCCCCTTTTTTTTCCCTTTTTTTTTCCCATTTTTTTTCCAATTTTTTTTTTTTTTTTTTTTGTTTTCCCATTTTTTTTCCCATTTTTTTTCCCATTTTTTTTCCCATTTTTTTCCCCCATTTTTTCCCCTTTTTTTTCCCATTTTTTTTTCCCCTTTTTTTTCCCCTTTTTCTTCCCCTTTTTTTTCCCCTTTTTTTTTCCTTTTTTTTTCAAATATGAAATCAACATCCTTGCTCTGTTTCTCGTTGATCGCTGCTACTGCGTGCGCACGCATTAAAGACACACTAGTCCTCTTTGCAAAGGTCAAGGGTACACTTTACCCACTTTCTGGAACCACGCTTGATCACAACAACACGTTGACGGTGATCCTCACCTATAAAAACCGTCATCCCGAACCGGTGTGCTTTACTGTACTGGATAACTATTTAATTAGCCATTTTGAGGGGGAGGGGCCAGAGAAGGTGGGGTTCAGCAATGGGTTACTTGGATTTCATGGGGCTGAGCACAAGACACAGTTTTATTTTGATGCCGACCAGAAGGTCACCAACGGTCGCTTTGAGTCGTGTGAGATCTACAATGGCCTGATCCGGGGCATAGTAAAAGGCCATACTGATGTCCCCAGAAAACACTGTATTGAAGCAGAACTCTACCTTTTGCGATACAACAAATATTTGGGGTCTGACACACAATATTTATCGAGGCCTGTAGCAAAAGGTAAGGGCAATGTGCCATCTTCAAAGAACTTATTATAGGGATTAGTAACAAATTCTGGAACACTGTCAGGACCAAAAGTCAGCACCGTGAGGACCAAAAGTCGGGATCTACAAAAAGGTTAAAGAGCAAAGTTTGGTACGAGCAATGGTTTGACACAAGAGATTTATCTTTAAGGGGAGAATAAATGAGGTAAGTGATGAAGTTGATGATCTACTACATTGACCACTAAATATTGACCACTTAATATTGACCACTTAATATTGACCTCTTAATATTGACCACTTAATATTGACCTCTAAATATTGACCACTAAATATTGACCTCTAAATATTGACCTCTAAATATTGACCTCTTAATATTGACAGAACACTGACTTTTGAGTACTGATCTATGAACATAGGTGAAATCTTGGGTAATGCCTTGGATATTGGAGTGTGTACAGGAATCTATCGCAAGTAGCCAATGTTAAGTAGTTGGTCTGATAAATACAGATCACCGGATTAAAAATAAATTTGAATGTATTTCAGAATGTTAATGCTTCTTAGTATGGAAGGATCCATTGACACTGGAAACGCATTAAAGTAAAGCTCAATAAAAAATGTCCAGAAAAAAACCTAACTAGGACTTAGATCGTACTATAGGTCACATACTACCATACTATTCAGTCATTTTTCGAGCAATTGAGGGTTTCCAAATTTTATATTTTGGCTTTTCAGAAACGGCTTCATGATCATGTAAAGGTTTTTTTATAGAAATTTATTCCTGGCGAGATTAGAGTGTTGGTCTGAGTTCTTACTTTCGCATAACCTCAACAAGGTGCGAAAAAAAGCACCTCATTTCAGCATACCCTAGAACAAGCACTTAAAAATCAGAAAGTCAATGAAAACATTCGGAAAACAAATATTCCAAAACTAGCACCCCCTGGTTTACCACTACTAACAAACCCACCTTTTTTTTACAGTCGAATTCGACTCTTTTTGCATGGACTAGTGAGATCTGCCTGGCCCAGCGTGGACCATTTATACGCACTTTCTAGTGACTGCGCGCACACCAGTTCCGTATTTCGCCCTTGACACACGCACTCAGAGACGCACTCAGATAATAAAGGACAACCCCTCCCCCCAAATAATGGTGGAAAAAAAGAGCTCCACACAACAAGGGAAACCACGTGACTTAAAGTGATTAGCAACCAAAAAGACAATGGCTTCAATTTAAAAGCGATGTCCCAAATCACTGCAAAACATCTATTTCTTTGGAAAACAAATGGCCTGTTATCTTTAGGAGGATACTCTATGAGTTCGTGGGGTTGAACTAGAGATCAACTGGAGACTGAACTCTGGAATGATATCCGAAAGTAGGTCTTTTTTCATATATATTTGAACTTACTATACATTACTATTGGACCTATTTTTCCATATTTCAGTATATATGAAGGGGGCCTATTATGGTGCATAATTGTTGTCCTGTGCAAAGATGGACTGTGCGTGGAAAAATCAAAAAATTCCGCGTCAAAGCTCAAAAAATACTGCGCACTACAGTCTGGCGGCACCTGTTGTTGTTTCCATAAATGCACATTGTTGCAACAATCAAGGGGTAATATGAACAGGAAAAAATGGCTCCTATCAAGTGGATTGTTACCCCAATTTAGCTCTTCAAATATTACTCCGGAGCCACGACCCAACCGTTGCAAGCATTGCTACCTTTTGCGATTATGCCTAGTTCCATTCTTTGGCCAAATGCCAAATACAATGGTTCATGAACAAAAAAAGAGGGTGGCCAAAAAAAATCTGTTACGGAGGAATTAAAGCACTCAATATCAAAGCAATCAAATTTAAATTTTATCACAGCGTCATTAAATTTATGGATAGTGGTTAACAGTTGCATTGATGACGGAAGATACTCCAACAATAATATTTGTCACTCTATCTAGTGATCGAACGCCTCTGATTGCCCCAAAACAAGTTCGCCGTCATGCTTTAAAAGACACATTTTATTATGCGCATAGATTTTGGCAAAGCTATCAGAAGACAATATTCTGTACCGGGCTATTCTTGCTATTATTTCAAGACTGCAAGTCTCTTTAGGATAGGTACTTTTCTGTGCATTTCATTGAAAAATAACAAGTTTTCCTTTCCTTCCTCCCGAAAACATCCCAAGAGACATCATGAAATTTTCTCTTTTACTCTCCTCTCTTCTTGTTGTTACCAATGTTTGGGCAGAAATCGCCAAACCCTACGCCTTTTTTGTCAAGCTTAATAGCACTTTTCTACCTCTCTCCAGCATCTTGTATGATCAACC
>NLAL01000137.1:0-47670 GCA_002374735.1 Metschnikowia sp. 13-106.1
CACTATACTACTACACTATACTACTACACTATACTACTACACTATACTACTACACTATACTACTACACTATACTACTACACTATAAGTATACGACTTAGTGGAAACATGGTATTGTAAGTGGTAGAGTAGCCTTGTACTAGTACTACACTAGCAGGACTCATGACCGGTGGATTAGATAACGCCAGATCCGCAACTGTAGTTGCGGCACCAGGATAACCTGTGATTCACCAGGGACTAATATCCAGTGCATGACTCATACTATAAGACATTGACCTCATAGTCTCATCAAGAGATGTAAACTTTTCAGGGGAAGTGTTTACTTCACGAGAAGTGTTTACTTCACGAGAAGTGTTTACTACACGAGAAGTGTTTACTACAGGAGAAGTGTTTCAGGAGTAGGACACGAAGAGTATCAGTGGTCATTGAAGTCTTATCAATACCAGATCTTGGGGTCTGGTTCTTGGAGCCATCTTGGTATACCTCCCGGAAATTGATGATCGATTTGATACGAACAATAAATAGGGTGAAGTCCCCATTATATATTTGGAGACTCTTTCTTCATCACTCAATCAATTGTTGGATAGGAATTATCTTCTGATAACCCGTTAAGCTCATAACCTGTAATTGAGACTTGGCAGTATCCGTAGTAGTTAAATGACCATGGAAACCCTTCGGAGTCGTTTGGCAGTAAAGCTGGTGAGTAGCCGAGAGTCCCAGAAAGTATTCAAGAATTAAATAGTAGAGTTCGGGTGTTCTGGTCCTGGCACAGACGCTCAGTCTTGTAATACTTACTATTACTACTACTACTCTACTACTACTAAGTTCTACTACTCTACTACTACTACTCTACTACTACTACTCTACTACTACTACTACTACTCTACTACTACTACTCTACTACTCTACTACTACTAAGTTCTACCTCCAGAATGCTGTTGCAACTTCAGACACTGTTCATGTTAATTGGCCGGTAAAGCCTCCAAGAAATCTGAGGTGTACCTTATTCGAGGAGAAGACAAAGGAGCTTATCTACTGGCATATAACTCTACCATGCTTATCTCCTAGCTTATAACTCTACCATGCTTATCTCCTAGCTTATAACTCTTCCGTTGAGCTTTATTTAATTATCATTCTATGTAATTACATCATTCTATTTAAGTATCATTCCATGTAATTATACCATTCTGTTAGATTCCGGTTTCGTCAGGTACTCTGTTTACTATGTTCATTTGCCGAAGATTCTTCCGAGGGAGGAATCTGAGGTACTTAAATACTTTTAGAGAAAAAGACCGTGCGACCACTAGCTTATAACTCTACTGTTGAGTTTATCTACTAGCTTATAACTCCCCTGTTGAGTTTATCTACTAGCTTATAACTCCCCTGTTGAGTTTATCTACTAGCTTATAACTCCCCTGTTGAGTTTATCTACTAGCTTATAACTCTCTTGTTGAGTTTATCTACTAGCTTATAACTCCCCTGTTGAGTTTATCTACTAGCTTATAACTCCCCTGTTGAGTTTATCTACTAGCTTATAACTCCCCTGTTGAGTTTATCTACTAGCTTATAACTCTCTTGTTGAGTTTATCTACTAGCTTATAACTCCCCTGTTGAGTTTATCTACTAGCTTATAACTCCCCTGTTGAGTTTATCTACTAGCTTATAACTCCCCTGTTGAGTTTATCTACTAGCTTATAACTCTCTTGTTGAGTTTATCTACTAGCTTATAACTCCCCTGTTGAGTTTATCTACTAGCTTATAACTCCCCTGTTGAGTTTATCTACTAGCTTATAACTCCCCTGTTGAGTTTATCTACTAGCTTATAACTCCCCTGTTGAGTTTATCTACTAGCTTATAACTCCCCTGTTGAGTTTATCTACTAGCTTATAACTCCCCTGTTGAGTTTATCTACTAGCTTATAACTCCCCTGTTGAGTTTATCTACTAGCTTATAACTCTCTTGTTGAGTCTTTGTTGGTACAGTTAGCTACTATCACATTCTAATAAGCGTCCGAAGGTTAACGTCTTTAACGTGGAATTTTTTTGTGGTGTTCAGAGAGTCCTTGGAGGCCGTGGTGGTTGTTTCGGTCCTCTTGGCGTTCTTAAAGCAGGGCCTCTGTGGAAAACAGGATGATGCCGTCACTTACAAGCGGTTGCGAAAACAGGTGTGGCTAGGGTCCATAGCTGGTGCTATGTTTGATTCTTGGATGTGTGTTCATTGGAGCGTTTTACTCGCTTAAAAACGATATCTGGTCCAAGAGTAAGAATTCTGGTCCAAGAGTAAGAATTCTGGTCCAAGAGTAAGGATTCTGGTCCAAGAGTAAGAATTCTGGGAGGGAGTATTTTGTATTATTGCTACGGTGTTGATTACGTTTATAGAGCTTGCCATGTTGAAAATCATTAAGATGAAGGAGAAGTGGAGAGTGAAGTTGGCGCAGGCCTTGGTCCAGAAACCCAAGAATACCAAGTTGGTATTGGTCACTATACTAAGAAATACTCCATGTTCATCTTACCTTTCATCACGTGCTTGAGAGAAGGTTTGGAGGTGGTTGTTTGTCGTCTCGTGCCTCCAGTTTCCCCATTCCGTGATTACCTGCTTGATTGCCGGAATCCACTCTACTCTACTCTACTATACACTCTACTATACTACTCTACTATACTCTACTAGACTATACTACTCTACTATACTCTCCACTCTCCACTCTACACTCTACTACACTCTACTATACTACTCTACTCTACTATACTCTACTATACTCTAATTGTCAGATCTAGTGATGTACCTGCCAGATCTACTGATTCACCTATTGTGGTATGAAGCTTCTGCTACCATCAAAGACCATTGTTAGGGCGTTCTGCTCAGCTCCTACTCATCCTTTTCTCTTGAAAGTTACATACACTCCGATTCTCCATGTAAAAAATCATTGGGAAATGAAATGGTAAACCGAGTAGTTGACGTAATAACAAGAAGCCCACATATGATTGGCCAATTTTTTGTGGGAATTCGTTTTATTGGCCAATTTTTTGTGGGAACTCGTTTTATTGGCCAATTTTTTGTGGGAATTCGTTTTATTGGTCTTTTTTTGTGGCCTTTTTTTTGGTTCGGCTCTCGGACTGATTCCCAAATTTTTGTGTTCGTGGTTTATCTGGTTCCTGGCAATTTGGTGGAAAATACATGGTTATGAGCGAGAATCAAGTCACGTAGACAGACCTGAAAATTAGGCAATTCGGAAATTGGAAATTAGCCCTTTAGGAAACTATACTAGGAATGCACGGGTTTATATAGAGACGACTGGGACGTCGATTGGGACGTCGACTGCCTTGCATCGTGGCTATGGTCCATGGTTACGAGCCCGCGCCCTCTATCCCTCCCACATTGTTATACTAATATCCATCCCAACCACTACTCCTTCGCTTCCTAAACAGTAACGAAAATGACTATATTTTCCTCTCCCTCTTTTTCTCTTGCCTTCCTTTTTCTCTGCTACAACTATCGATAAGTATATGATTATATAATTAAATGGTCCGTACCGGCCTGCATGCGGCCCGGCGATTGTACCGAGAACAATCTGCTCTAAATGCCCTTCACATGCCTATTCCTTTGCACATGC
Source organism: Metschnikowia sp. 13-106.1 (assembly GCA_002374735.1). Taxonomy (NCBI): domain Eukaryota; kingdom Fungi; phylum Ascomycota; class Pichiomycetes; order Serinales; family Metschnikowiaceae; genus Metschnikowia; species Metschnikowia sp. 13-106.1. The sequence continues at coordinate 3,609 of NLAL01000137.1, forward strand.
TCGAACGTCCTTGCTTCGCTTCTTGCTTTCGCTTCTTGCTCGGTGGTGGTGGCCTGATTCCGGGTTCGGGCTCCTTTACGCACTCCCACGTGATTTAGGCGCCGTGCGTCCAATCTGCCAACAATTTCTCCCGGAGAGAAACCTTCGCCGAATCTGGGGAATCTTTTCACTAAACGACACCCCAAAATGGCTCATTAACATCAAATCAATCTGAAACAAACAAGTCTCAGAAACTGGAAAATCAGAATCCAGAAATAAACAGAAACAAACAAGTAACAGAATCTGAAAAATCAAAATTCCTGAAACAAACAAGAAACTGAAAAATCCTGAACAACAAAGTCAGAGTCATCCAGACTCAGTATGCCTCATCAGACTCTATTATCAATGGATTCAATCGTGTCAATGGTCTTTTCTGTCATCTCTGAACAAAGCAGTCACCCAAAATAGAAACCACAAGCGTATTGATTGTAGTCTTTCTTTTTCAGAGTGTCGAAAGGTAGGTTTTCAGGTCCTTGCAAGTGTCATAATGCCAGGTTGTAGATTATCTGGTTGTAGATTGTCCGGTCACGGAAGTCATAGTTTCATAGTCTTAGTGTCTGGTTTCCTGTCAATCATTGCTGCTTCGCAAGGTTGCCAGCGCTGCGCAAATTTCGCTTATTCATGCTTAAAACAACATCTCTTGCCATAACGACACGACCCAAACTGCGTCCAATTGGCACATGGCTTAGAGCGCCAGTTGGAAGGCCGGTCCACCTCCTTCAACTCCTCCTTGCCATGTGCAAACTGGCACTTTTGCCCGTAGAGACACGCACCCAGCTTGATGAACGAGGCACAGAGCTCGGTCTTGTACAACTGAGTGTTCAAATGTTTTTGGTTCTTGGACGAGTTGGACGAAGACGACGACCGTGACAGCACCGACTCGTTGCGGGAATTCTGTCTTCCCAAAGAGTTGGTCCGCTTGTAGATGGTGTCGTTGACCGTGGGGTTCAACTTATGGTTTTTGTCCAAATTGTCTTCGGTCAAAGGCAAGAGACTATGGGGTAAAAGCGACTGGGCATACTCCAACAGCTGTTCCCGGAGTAACAACGAGCTCTGGAGCTTCTGCAGTCCTGCACCCGACTGAGTATACGTGTTCTGGTAATAGTATTCCTGGAGACTGCGAGGCTGACGGAAGTCCTGAGCACTTGCATAGGTGGAGTACGAGGACTCGACATGTTCCAGTGGGTGGTAGGCCATGTAGCCGGAGTCAGGTGAGCCGGAGGGACGTTCGGAAGGGGACACGTCGTAATGAGTGCTCACGTGACCGGGGACACGGTATTGTAAAGCCGAGTTGGGGGTAAGGTCCGTTTCAGACGACTCCGTAAGCCACAATTCAGGGAGCAAGTCGTCCAGAGGCGATTTCGATGCTGAGGAGGGCGGGAAGCAGTGGAAATTGGAGCGGGCGGCAAGCGGCCCAAACTTAGGGTCCCGATGGAAAAGCAGGGACGAAAAGGTTTCCATAGTAGAGTGGGGAGAAGCGTCCGGAGAGTGGAATAAATAGATACCACGTAGTCACAACCGTGGAATAAATAGCAATAAATAGTTTCCAACAAAATATGTGGTCAAAATAAGCACCGGGGTGGAAATTCTCAGTATGTAGGACGTGGACCTTAACACCTTAAACGACAATCTCAAAAAGAGGCAATATGGAATTGGTGAAAGGGACAGAAGCCAATCAAAAAGAGGACAGTCGGCTGCAGTATAGACAAAGCAGATAGACAAAGCAGGTAGTCAAAGCAGATAGTCAAAGCAGTACAATCAAAGCACGACGTAGTATGACGATCAGGTGATGATCAGTCCGCTAATAATATTTCACTGGACCAGTGTACCAGGGAACAAGAACAGTAGGAGGATAAGTTTGGAAAAAAAAAAGGAAATTTCTTGAAAAGGAGGATTTAAGAAAAAGGAGATTTTCTTCTTTGACTGCGGAAGGCGAGGCACAGGAAACCGGGCCCCATTGATATTTAAACAACACCAGGTGAGGAGTAGGCAGAGGCGGAGAAGCCTGCAGGATGTATTATCCGACGAATATGCGCGTAGCTGCGAGGGGTATTAAAATACCGAGATGGAATGAAATGGTGAGATTTAATGGCTGGGGTTGGGCAAAAAAAAAAAAAAAAAAAAAAAAAAAAAAAACGTAATTCCCCGAGCCTGAAATTTGGAACAGACCCTTTGGGGCCTCGTCGCCCGTTCTCCGCTATCGCCCATAAGCAACCAAAAATGCCATTCCCCGCTGCCATGCAGCCGAATTTCTTACGGCCGTGTAATCCCTAAGATCTTAGCCAGCAAATCCACAAATCAGGAATCAAATCATGATTAGCCGACACAGTCATAACCATAAAGGAGCATAGTCAGAACCAAATGACAGCCATAATGGAGTTACAGCCGTAATTGGAAACAGAATCACAAACACAATCAGAAAGACAATCACAAAGACAATCAGAAAGACAATCAGAAAGACAATCACAAAGACAATCAGAAAGACAATCAGAATAACAATCAGAAACACTATCAGAAACACTATCAGAAACACTATCAGAAACACTATCAGAAAACAATCATCAGAAATCAAAATTATGTAGAGTTGCTTTTTGGTTGGTTATTGCGGGTCAGAGATTGTCGGTGATTAAGGGTCGCTGATTATGGTCGCTAACTAAGGGCGCTAATTATGATCGCTAACTAAGGGCGCTAATTATGGTCGCTAATAATGGTCGCTAACTATGGTCGCTAATTATGGTCGCTAATTATGGTCGCTAATTATGGTCGCTAATTACGGTCGCTAATTATGGTCACTAATGAAGGGCGCTAATGAAGGGCGCTAATGAAGGGCGCTAATGAAGGATCGGTATTTGAGGGGTTACGGAGTTGTTTGGAGGGCTGGGTCTGGTGTGTTGTGGTGTGGCAGGTTGCAGATTTGCAGATGATTTGCTAGAGGCAAGCAATAGCGGCAGTCACAGTGCAGAACTTTAAAGTCACCTATTCAAACACCCAGGCTCGTATTAAACGTCCTACTAAACGCCAGCAGACACGCCAGCAGATACTTGCGACACCTATTTACCGCCCTACTAACCGCTTTCACACCCTCAGACCCTGTGCAGACATTCTGCTTGGTTTGTTGATTTAGTCAGATTGGTTTCAGGCCAAAGTGGAGACTTTCCGAAGTGTCGCACCCACGCCCCAGGAGGAGCAACACACGCAAGTCCCACGCAACACTCCACGCAACTAGCACTCCACGCAACTAGCACTCCACGCAACTAGGGCAGGAAGCAACACGCGACCCACGCACCAAACGCACACACGACTTCGCAGCATTGTTGTCCTCCATGATATGCTTTGTTTCTTTTTCAATTGTCTTTATTCTTTATTCTATTCTCCTACTTATTCTCCTATTTATTCTAATTCTGTTCTCTTTCATTCTGTTCTCTCTCTCTGTTCTCTTATTCTCTGATTCCACTCCTCTTCTTTTCTCTTTTTCTATTACCACTCTACCCACTAATTTTTTCTCTCATTCTCTGACTGTGCTCTTCTCATTTTTCTGGCTGTTACAGAGGTGACTCTATTCTCTAGAGCCGGATTGTAAATATGTACTGTACTGTACTGTACTGGCAGTATGGCATGAGTTACTTGGGCTATGCTCTAGGGTGCTCGCTGATTGCGGATCGCAAAATAGCTCAACGGACTGCAAATATGTGCTTGCCAGAATTAAAATGGAAACTATTCGTAATAAATGGAATAACACCAAGTCGGAAATAGTCACCATTCCAAAGCCACACAGAGCAAGTTGCAAAAGGAGTCGCAAAAGAAGTCGCAAAAGTAAGTAACTACCATTCCATTCCAACGCCATACAAAGGTGCAATAGGAACTAACAGGGCCAACCCTGCAACCAGAAGTTCAATCAGAAGTTTGACCACCAATAAGAGGCCCTGATTTGACGCTTGTGCAGTTCTGTCAATTTTCCTGCCTTTGTGGTTGTCAATTTGCCTGCCTCTGTGGTTGTCAATTTGCCTGCCTCTGTGGTTGTCAATTTGCCTGCCTCTGTGGTTGTCAATTTGCTTGCCTTTGTGGTTGTCAATTTGCTTGCCTCTGTGGTTGTCAATTTGCCTGCCTCTGTGGTTGTCAATTTGGGCTAATCATAAGTGGCCCTCAAGTTTAGGAGAGAATGCATAAGGCAAATTAATAGGGAATTAAGGCAGGGGGTGATCAATGACGAAGTACAGGGTATAAATTGAAGGCATCAATGGCGAATTAAAGGGGGGAATGAATGCAAGCAATGTGAATTAAATAAAGGGGCAGTGAGTGAGAAAATAAAGCGCAGCAAAATAAGGTGGGCATGACAGCCCAGGAAATGAGGCAAGTCGTGGAAAAGAGCGAAATAATGAAGTGAAATTAAGCGAAGTTATGCCAACTTAAGTTACGCCAACTTAAGCGACGCCAACTTAAGCGACACCGACTTAAACGAAAACAAGTTAGTGTAATGAAGTGAAGTTAGGTGAGGAGATTTTTACTTGGTGGTCAAGAAGACAAGAAAATAATGAGAATGAGAACAGGAACACAATTAATGAGAATGGGAACAGGAACAGGAACGAAACATGTGTGAGAATGAGAAGAGAGAATAGGTGAGAATGGGAATGAGAAGAAAGGCACGGTAAAAAACGAGGCACTATGAGTCTACTGAGTTTCCGGGACTTACTGAGCGAAAGCCTGGGGTTATCAGTGACTGGAGTATTATCAGGGACTGGAGTATTATCAGGGACTGGAGTATTATCAGGGACTGGAGTATTATCAGGGACTGTGTGGAGTTCTACCATAGAATGTTCAGACTCCGACTGACTGACTGACTGATTGACTGACTGACTGACTGACTGACTGACTGATTGACTGATTGACTGATTGACTGACTGACTGACTGACTGACTGACTGACTGGAGATTAGGAGTGTTTAAAAATGGTGACTCAGGGGAGTAAAGTCAGAAGATGGAGAGTTGGAGTGCCTAGTGCCTGATAACTCCGGGAATGTTTAACAGTACAGGTCTAGAAATGGAATTTAAGGGTCAGTGTGGAGTCTCAGCATGGATTTTTAAACGAGGCCCTTGAGTGTCTAGGAACGTATACCGAGGGAATGTTACACGGCGTTTAAGATGTTTAGACGATCTTTGAGATGGAGGTCTGGGGCTGATGGATCAGGTGATGTGCGAAGAAGAGCATGAGACAGGAATGATAGGAACAGGACACAAGAACGAATGGGTAAAAATACGAGGCGGGAATGGACACGAGGCAGGAGATAGGAATGGACAGGAATGTACACGAGACAAGAATGATAGGAACATGGACATGGACAGGGACGGACAGGAACAGGGACGGACAGGAACATGGACATGGACATGGAAAGGGATGGAGGGTGCAGCTGGCTGAAGTTCAGCAGCTCACGTCAATGTGACTTTCTGTCTCTTTTTCTGACTCTCTTTTTCTGACTCTGACGATTTCTATTTCTATCTTCTTCGGCCTGTTTCTGTCCATCTCTGTCTCTGTCTATCTATGCCTGCTGGTCTCTCTCCCTCTGCGTGTCACCCGATACTGCTTAAGCGCATGCTTGGCAAACGTTAACGGCAAATATTCGCGAGGGTCTTTCCTGCAGGACTGTCTAAACTCAAAAAAAAAAGGAAAAAAATAAGAATATGAAAAAAGAAACAAAAAAAAAGGGCAAAAAAAAAGAAAATATCCGTGTGTGAATCAACTCCTTTCTTCGCTACCCAGATTCGCTTCCTGCACATACCTCATACCACCCCTCCGTTGCACTGCACATAACCTCCCTTGCTATTGTTTCTTCTGCATGCCCCTACTAAGCGAGCAATGCCAAGCAATCCTGGCCGGCTCTCCTGTGTCACCTGCGTAACCGCCGGACGCCGATCACCTTGCTTGCCCTATGCACGGCGGTGTGTTTCAGCTTAGTATTAGTCTACGGATAAATGCAGTGGTGTACGGGTCGCATGTTCGGGTGTACCGCTGTCGCAGTGGTGTACGAGTCTTTCGCGGTGTATTGCTTTAGACCCTGGTGTACAGGTCTCCATCCTGCACCACGCGTCTTCATCTAAACCTCCATAATAAACGCCCAAATCCATGCCCATCCTAAACAACCAAAGAGAAATCAAGACATGGTTATCAGAAACACATCCTCAGCGGGTCGATATAGCCCTGGTCAAGTTTCTCCTCCAACAGGCGCCTTTTGACGGTGCTACTGCCCTACGAAGTGGTGCCGTACAAACAACCACCAACACACCCAAACCAGCATCTATTCCCGCCCAAATTCCTCATCCAGCAATACCAAAACCGATGGATCCGCCCTCAAAGATCATACCCTCGAAATCCGGGCCAATTTCCGATACTTCTACGATCAGGAGCACCTCTGATACCCGGCCTGCATATAACGCGTCTAAACTTATCACTACCAACCCAAGTACAATCCCCCCAAATCCGCCTCAAAAGCCCCTGAATCTAGCCAATAACATTGAGGTGGATCCCCTCTTTAGTTCAACCCAATTCAGCGATTTCAGTGACCCTCCTTTCGATGATGAGCTCATAGATACCCATCTTTTGGGTATACCCAAGCTAGAAGCGGCTGAAAGTCGGACTCCCAAGCCTGTAAACGGGTCTGAAGTTTCCTTGAAACGTTCTGCTGAAGCAGAAGTCGTCGGTGTGAAAAAATCGCGTTCATTGGCCCAAAATGGCCCCTCTGAGCCTGGATCTATCGTCATACTCCCATCCAACCCGGCCATCAGTGATCCTAATGCCGACAAAAGTCTCAAACCACCAGGGATACCGAAAAGCGGGGCCAACACGTCAATCTCAGGCACAAGCAGTCAAAAATCCGGCAAAAATAGTCAGAATTCCAGGCCAAACAGTCATAATTCCATTAAAGACATCCAAATCACCGGGAAAAACAGCCCGATTTCAGGCCATAGCACCCAGTTTTCGGGTCAGAGTTCTCAACAATCCGTCCCTTTGCTTCAAGAATATATCCGGATGTGTGAAGCCAAAATTCACCTCCTCACAAAGTGTAATGCAGTCAATGACTCCACGTCACTTTCTCTAGACGCCAAAAAACTATGGCAACACAAGCAATTCGAGCCTCGGCTCAAGCAATTAGACATTTCACTCGCAAAATTGCGCCCCAGTTTGACCTTTCTTGATCCGTTGCCGTTGAGAGAAGATTTGTCTAATATTTCTGAGCTGTCGCCGGCGCCCGGTGTGCAGGACTCGCCTTTAACCAGCAGTCTTAATGTGTTGGAGGAGCTCAAGGTGGTTTCCAGCGCTCCGAATTCCCTGGTTCTGCCGTATTTCGTGCATACAAGGCCCAAACCTGCAGGAAATGCACCCTCCCAGACCGTTTCCCATCCAACACCAGACCTGCAACCCTACAAATCGCCTGAAGGGCCCGAAGGCGATATGTCATGCCAGAACCTTCCCGATTTGGACATTATGTCCGATGTCCAGGTTCCAGATTCACTTCCCACGCCCAATTACACTTCCAATATACAGGAAGCCCGACAAATCATCATGCATAGGCGAAACCAGGGCGAAAATGGCCGTACTGCGTTCTCAGCAAGTCTTAGCGAAGAGGGGAAAAGTAGAGGTGGTTTCGACGATGCTGGGGTCAACTCCAATTCTGAGGTTAACCACGGTTTCCTCTATTCAAAACCTGCACATGACGATTCCGACGACAACGAAGACGATTTTGGAGATGGGTTCATGGCCGGCTTGGAACTGTCACAGATTGATAACGAAGATACAGATCTTAGTGGGTTCATAGCACGCGACGAAGCCGAGAACGATGATTCCGACTCTATTGATGGCCTGTACACAACGCAGCCCACACAGTTCAATCACGTGGACACAGACGACGATGAAGAAGTGGTGGAGTCTTCGGGGTCGGAGGATGAGCTCGCCCAGATCCGTCTTTCCCAGGATGTGGCACAGCGATTGGGAGTTTCATATTCGCCAGGAGAACCGATCGAGATTCTCGATGAAGAGGCGAATAGGAATGAAATTGAAGGAAATGGAGAAAATGAAAGTGCCGATTTCACTACTCAGCTTAACGAAGGACGAGATGAAATCGTGGAGATTCCCTCTGAAGATGATCTTGATGACGATGATCTTGATGGACTCAAGGAACTTTCAGTCATCAAAACAGAGCAACCAGACAACTTGCACGTGATCAGCGATAGTGATTTCAGCGATAACGATGATGAGCTCATCCAACTCTCTAAAAAAGTGGGTATACCCAGCGAAATTCCCAGCGAGCCGTTCCTCGATGAAGTGTACCGTATTCTCCGGACCAATTTCCGGCTCAGCGAGTTCCGGTCCAACCAATTGGAGGCCATTGTGGCCACACTCAAGGGAAAAGACGTTTTCGTGCTTATTCCTACGGGAGGAGGAAAGTCACTATGCTTCCAACTTCCGGCTTTGGTCAAAGGTGGACGGACCAGAGGAACTACTGTGGTGGTTTCGCCGTTGATCTCGCTTATGCAGGACCAGGTCCAGCATCTCCAGGCCAAAAACATCCGGGCCGGCATGATCAGCTCCAAAGGGACTGCAGACGAGCGAAATACCACTTTCAAGGCCCTCACTTCGGGCCAATTGGACTTGGTGTACCTTCTGCCGGAAATGATCAACAACTCCGGTCGTGTACAGAAGGTCATCAGCAAGCTTCATGAAAATGGCATGTTGGCACGTGTGGTGGTTGACGAGGCACATTGTGTGAGTTCGTGGGGCCATGATTTCCGGCCGGATTACAAGGGAATGAGCTTTTTCAAGCAACATTTCCCCGATGTGCCGATTATGGCACTTACAGCCACGGCAAATGAAAAGGTCCGGCTCGATATCGTGCATAACCTTCAGATGCACGAGCCAGTGTTGCTCAAGCAGAGTTTTAACCGGGTCAATTTGATGTATGAGGTGAAGAACAAGCCCCCTAACATCTATGACTGGATCAGAGACTACATTGGACAGAAACAGCGGGGGAAAACGGGCATTATCTACTGCCACTCGAAACAATCGTGTGAAACCACGGCCCAAAGACTCAATGATGCCGGAGTCAGGTGTATGTTCTACCATGCAGGTATGGACCCCACAGACCGGTTTAGCGTCCAGGAAAAATGGCAGACCAATGAGATCCAGGTGATCTGCGCCACAATTGCTTTCGGAATGGGTATCGACAAGCCAGATGTGCGGTTTGTTATTCATTTATACATTCCCAGGTCTTTGGAAGGGTATTACCAGGAAACAGGCCGTGCAGGACGAGACGGAAACCCCAGTGAATGCATCATGTTCTACTCATATAAGGATGCACGGGCTTTACAGAGCTTAATTCAACGGGACGATAAGCTTGAAGATTCAGCCCGGGAAGCCCACCTCACCAAACTCCAGCAGGTGGTGCAATATTGTGAAAACAAGACGGACTGTAGACGGCAACAGGTGCTCCATTTCTTCAACGAGACGTTTGACCCGCTCAAGTGCAAGAAAATGTGTGATAACTGCTGCAGCAACGTGGTGGCCGTAACACGTGACGTCACCGACCATTGTGTGGCCATCACCAAGCTTGTGCAGTCGCTCCAGGCAGACAAGGTGACCATTATTCATTGCCAGGACGTGTATAAAGGAGCCCGGCATGGGAAGATCCTCAAACAAAACCACCATATGAACCCATACCATGGCAAAGGCAAGGAGTTGGACCGGGGCGATATCGAGCGGATTTTCTACCATTTGCAGTCGGAAGGAGGCCTTTTGGAGTACCAGGTGATGCGTGGAGGCTTTGCCACGACGTATGTGAAGTTGGGGCCAAGAGCAAATGTAATTATGAAGGGAACACAACGGATCCAGCTCTCGTTCACCGAAAAGGAGAGCACCAGAGGAAAAGGAGGTAAGGGAAGTGGAAGTGGAAGTGCATTGGGAGCCGGAACTGGAACTGGAACTGGAACTGCATTTGGAGACTTGAATTCTCTCCGGTACACGGAATCATTTGTGAGCGCACGGGACCTAAACAACCCCGGAGGGCCGAGTGGCTCGTTCGGATCCGGGACTAGCAGTTTCAGCCGCATCTCTTTACCCGAACAGAACTTCGGGGGCCAAGTCACCGAGTCCAATAGTCAGATGATCAACCATGCGTTCACCGAACTCCGCAACTTCCGGGCCCAGAAACTGCAGGAGATGGGGTTTGGCCGAGCCCACTACTTTATTAGTGATGCGTTGCTCAAGGAAATGGCCTTGAAACTTCCCACCAATGCAGTGGATTTCGCCAAATTGGAAGCCATGACCAAGGAAAAGGTGCCCTTTTTTCAGCACTTCAAAAAGCTTTTGGGGTCCTTATCTCGGAGCCGAAAGAAGGCAGAGGGAGGTACGGTGGGTAGTGCACTTGCCGGTGCTCTGGGGACATCGACCCAAAAGGCCCAAAGGGTCCAGAAGGTCCAAAGACTGCAGAGGTCACTGAAGTCATCCCAGAGGTCTCAGAATCCGAAGAAACGGGCCCCGAAAAAGAACCCATCCCAGTTCCGCCCTATGCCAATATAAGGTGATTGGTGAAGATCTAGGCATGAATTTATGATCTGCCATTGGTCAATAATTCCTTGACCAAGACCAGACCAGACCTAACCAGACCAGACCATGACCAAGACATGAGATTCCCAATCGACAAAAGGCTCAAGTTCATCAACATTTCCCAGTGTTAACTACATGGAATATGAGTTCACACAGAACTGGAAGTCATCAGAGAATTCAGCAAGTTATCAGAGAATTCTGAAAGTCATCAGGGAACTACATGCTGACAATCACAGGTTTAAGAGATGTATCAGATGAGTTTTCTGACAAAAACAGGTCACATCAAGATTGCTTCACCTAAAGCACTCACCGGCGTCTTCATATGAGACAGGGGTTTAAATTTCTTGCTGATCAACTGAGACATTGTGGATTTTCGTCTATGTGTGGGAAATTTCCGTTCCGCAAGGGAATTTTTTGGTTCCTTTGACAGCATCTTTTTTTTGGGTATCTCGCATTCAACTGAACACACCTATTCAGCCTATCAAAACGGTACTGCCAAATATTTTCAGACAATTCAGGAGAAACCCCGCTATTGCTTCTTCCGGGTTCAACAATGTTTAAGAACAAGATCAAGGTGAAGATCATGATCAGCATGGAGCCCGGAACATGCTGGATACAAAATAAAGACATCTTCAGTGAACAGGAAAATATCAATTTCCATGAATCAATCATCAGAAACATATCAATTTCCATGATTACTCTGATCTATGATAATCTGAAGCTTATACCGGACTTGGGATACAAGAATCAAAACTACCATTATGAAAAACAAGGAAATTAGGATCATATCCCTCCTGGTGATTGACACCATTTTCTTCCTCTTGGAAGCGATCATTGGCTACTCCCTTCACGCTTTGGCTTCAATCGCAGACTCGGTCCATATGCTCAATGATATTATATCTTTATACACCTACTAGAGATGCACCACTCAACGACTTCTTCGAGTTCAAACACCAACACATGGAAGTGAGTAATTTAATACTGGAGCACAGTATTACTACCAGTCCTTCATGCACAGAAAAAGCCATTGTCATAGACAGTGTATCTCTGAATCAGACCACACATATAGAATGGAAACTAACTTCAAGACACGAGAACTGCGAAAGACGATTCAGGATACTTACCCATTGACCAATTTTGCTTTCCCTTCATTGCTTTCCCTTCATTGGATGGCGTTCTAATCTTGGGTAAATGTTAGACGTGGGATCTACTCGACTGGGTACAGGATCACGGGAGAACACCCCTTGGCACAGGCAAACAAGTCAACGCCCCTGACAGAGGTGCAAGAGGACAATTATGCCCAGTCTTAAAAGGTTAAGAAAACCTCTACTTCCCCTCAGGTATTTATAGTTCAACACAGATATCACCGATAATCCTTCCATAGCTTTCACAACACTGCTGGGGCGAGTTTATACCAAGATTATACAGCATATTCCAGAACACGTTGGATCATATTCGAGAACATGTTCGATCAGTATTCCAGAACACCGTTGATCATCGTTACTGGAAAAGATCTCTCAATTGACAAGCCGTTAGAAGCTTATACCCTTTGTGAAGCCCAGCTGACGGTCCGGGTCGAATATCAATTCGACCAGTAAAATTTTGGCAAAATTCCACGACCATTAAAGCTTTAACTTTGGATTGGGAAATTAAACGCAGCAGTCCCAGTGTTAGATCCTCCTTCGGAAGTGCAATACCTATTTCAGTATTTTGAGCGTACACTTTTTAATCGTAACAATGGCCATTCGCCGTCTCCCCAGTTACCATGGTACGACAGCCACTGACCTTGACTTCTGGCTGTGAGCAACTGATATGATTATTTCGATCAAGAACAACGGTCTGGAGGATTCAAACTTTCACACCTATAAATTCGTTTTTTCCCCGCTTTCAAATATCTTCTTGTTTCTTGTGCCGTCTGAAGAGACTATGAAGATCCAAACCCACCTCCTTTTGGCTCTTACGCCTCGGCTTCATTGAGTACCTCCGGCCTCAATGAGCACTTAGTGTTAGTGGATGAGGTTTGGTTTCGTCTCAGCCTCAAACATAATCACTTCATTATGGATATGATGTACTAGATGTACAAAAAGACATGCGCTAATTAGAACTACCATTGGGATTCGAGGCAGCAAAAAAGGAGTTAGAACTGGCAGGTCTGCCTGCTTAGATTAATCTTCAAGGACTCATTAAATCACATTAAAGTATTGGAATATACACCGGATATAGAACTTTGTTTTGAATATACATGTGATATAGAACCAGTATCTTAACAACCTACTTTAACTTCTTTCATGGAGGGGGATGCGCTACTTATATAATCCCAGCCTGCATACGATCCGCCACCGCCCCTACGTCTCTAGCTGCACCCCGCCCGGTGAAACATGGATGTTACAGAATTGTCCGAGACGAACGGTTGGGAAATCACTTACTTAGATATAAGGGTCGTGTCGTGCACAACCACTTCTAGATGATTAAATACCAATAAATACAAGACCCCTGCATATAGCGTACCTTATCATTTCCCCCCGCGTGGTGTACGGGCCTATACCCATATATATTATTTGCCTGGCTAGATGTTAAGAGGTTGGTGTGGCGAGTGGGGGATGACGGGACACGTTACCCCGGATTCCTGTATGTAAGTAACGGCATACTGCAGATATGTCTCTCGTTACTGCACATAAGCCTCTTTTCCTGCAGACATTTATTTTTTGCAGATACACCGCACGCTACTTATAACTCCCCAATCCATGTCCCATCCGTTTTCCCGCCGCCTCCTCAAGGAGCTCAAGGCAGCAATGGCCTCCAGTGCCCCCGGCATACAGTACCTCCCGTCGTGCTCTGTGCAGGACTACCATGTCCTCCTCTCCGTCCCCAACGACTTATACGCAGGCGCCGTGTTTCTCCTTACCATTGCCATCCCCCAGAATTACCCCGTGGATTCGCCACTGGTTAAATTTGTTTCAGATGAGTCTCGTGATATTCCAATGCATCCACATATTTATTCCAACGGCCATATCTGCCTAAACATCTTGGGAGATGACTGGACGCCGGCCTGTGGCGTCGAGTCGGTGGTTCTCAGCGTCCAGAGTATGTTGAGTACTAATACGCTATTGGAGAGGCCACCTGATGATGAGCAGTATGTGAAGCTGGCGCCTCGAGACCCAAAAAAGGCCTTTTTTGTGTACCACGACGATAGTGTGTAGTCAGGTGATTCTGCACGTGATTGGTTGCGTGATGTTTCACGTGCTTGGCACGTGCCACCATGAAAACTGAAGCAACATAAAATTGGAATCCTGAATGAATACTGGAATTCTGAAAAATTGAAACTGTGAAGCATTGAAACATTGAAACACTCTGAAAAAGTTCACATAGTTTTACATATGATGAATCACGTGCGAGGCACGTGCCACTCCTCAAAGAATTGGAAACAATCCTGAAACAATCCTGAAACAATCTTGAAATACCAAAACACTCAACACCAAATACTGGAGGTCTGGAATCCTGAAAAACTACAATCTAAACGGACCACTGGTACTTGATGTCATGTGCGAAGCACGTTCCACCATTCAAAATCTGAAACAATTCTGAAACAATTCTGAAACACTGAAAAACTGAAGTATTGACATCCTGAATACGCAAACACTGAAACACTAAAACAATCTCAAACATTCCTGAAACATTCCTTAAACGGAAATTAGAAGATAAGAGATCACTGGATTGCTGATCCACGTGGCACCTGCATATACCACCATCCCACGTTCCAGTCTCAGTAGGGAATTCATGCTCCAAGAAAAGGGGCCCCGGTCACGTGACTCGTGTTAATCAAAGCCATGCCGAATTGGGAAAAATCGTTTGCTAGCCAGGCTAATCCCAAATTGTCACTGACAAGTGCTACTTGGCGAATGGATTGTTCTGGAAGGGGGTGTAGGGATGTTTGGACCTACATTTAGAAGCATCCTAATGCCTCGTTCTTAGTCTACGTGTGATCCTGACATTGTCAAGAGTTGTGAGCCCTGGTATTATATTGTCCATTGATGTTGGCTCCTGCAGATACGCGGATTGTCCTGCAGACACCCCATGGGCTGGTGCAGGACGCTAACGTCATAACCACAGTAGGGCTGCAAGGCTGAAGTGAAACAAGTCAATTCAAGACCTCAAGTTGGAATGAGGTTATTCAGGGAGACATTTTGATCCATTTACTTTGGAATGTCTAATTTATGTCGACTTTTCTCTAGTCCTGTTTAATTTTTGTCCAGTTTTTGTCTAGGCTTTGTCTTGTCTTTGTCCAATTTTTGTCCTGTTTTACCCGTTTGTCTTGTTGTCCTGTGGGTTGTGTCCTTTGTCTGGTGTGTTGATCTCGGCCGAGAAGTTCGCCGAGCACGTTGTCGCGGTTTGATTAGTCGGAAGAACTCCGAGGCGTGGCCCACTGTCTGCAGTCCGCCAGGCGATCGAGGACCTACCTGCAGGAGAATCTGAAAATTTTTTTGCGCGAGTTGTTCCGTGATCTCATAGTTGTTGGGTTGGCGATAGGCAGTGTGCAGGACCCCACTTAACTAGGCCCAACTCGGTCCAGCGACCAAGCAGAATTTTCCAAAAGGCCATTTTGGGCCTCTCGCAAAGCATGAAAACTAACCCCGGCCGAACCTCGGTTTTGTGGTGCTACCCGGGGGACCCAGCGCAAGGTTGCTCCCGGACGTCCAAGCGCATAGCATATATACGCAACCTGCATGCGGCAGACCATACCCCTCTCCAGCACAACCAACGAAAAATTTAAAACAAGGTGCTTGCTTGAAGACGACTTGTTTCAGTCTAGTTTCAGTGTCTTCTCTGATTTGTTTGCTTCTGCTTCGTTTGCTTTATTTGCGTGTGTTCCTCCCGTTGCTGTCAATTGTGTCTCGTTTGGTCTGTCTCGCTCACCGTTGATCTAAGACCACGCCAACCTCAGCCAACATCAATTCACCAAACAAACTCAACAAAACCAAACAAAGAAACATAACAAACAAAACGGCAAATCTCCAAAACTTACCAAAATCGGCTTGAAACCACGAACATCCTGAAACAAAGTGATTCGCCAATCTGAAACAACTTATCCAATCAAGCTTAAATCCAATCAAGCTTAAATCCAATCAAGCTTATTCAAACTAATCCAACTTAAACAAACAAGATGGATTTTCTGGCTATAGTCAAGCAGGAAGAGGTATCGCCCAAACTCGAACCCATTGACGAGGAATACCTTCTTTCCATTACCAATGGCGAGTGTACGGGGGTGAAGTCATCAGGCAATGTCAATTATACACCCACAATAAGTGCCGCAAATTCAGGCCCAGTCCCAGGCTCAATTGCTCCAAACTCCACCAATTCTGGTGCAATTTCTGTCTCAAATTGTGGGACTAATTCGGGTGGTATTTCTGGTGCAATTTCTGTTTCCAATTCTGGTGCTTCTGGTGCTGGGGAGCTTGGGACGCTGGTGATTGAACAGGCATGTGACCTGTGCCGCAAACGTAAACTCAAGTGCTCCAAAGAATCGCCGAAGTGCCTGAAGTGTATCCAGCACAAGTGGTGCTGCTCGTACCTGCCGCGTACAGTCAGGTCACCATTGACCAGGGCCCACTTGACGGAGGTGGAGGCCAAGTTGGCGCATATGACGGATATCTTGCGGTTTCTCTTGCCTGCATCCATCGATACCGATTCGCTTGCCGAGTGCCAGGACTACGAGGCCACGTTAAGGCCGTACCGAGATGTGTTGTGTGGCCCGGTGGATCTGGAGTCGCAGCTGCCGCTGATGAACCTGGTGTTTTCTAGTGACGGCCACGATGCTTTTGGGAAGAAGGACGACGAGTATTCGGAATGCTGTGAGAAGAGGATCAAGCAGGAGATCTTGGATGATTTTGCCTTGAACAATATCCATCCTTCGGGCGACTCGCAGAAGATGTCTCAGAAAGCCATGAGTCTGAAGATGACTCTGATGAGTCTGAAGAGAGAAATGGGTCAACCTACACAGAACCAGTCTCTCCAGTTCTCTGGACCAATGTCTCAATTAAGCCAGTCCCAATTAAGTCAGTCTCAATTAAGTCAGTCTCAATTAAGTCAGTCTCAAATACCTCAGGCTATTCAAATGCCTCTGGATCTGGGATCAGGCCAGAGCTCGAAAGGGGGGGAGTCGGATTACCGGTCGGTGGATCGCTTGGACTATGGCTCGTTGACGAGCCCCTCGTCTTTGCTCTCGCTCAACTCCATCGATAACTACGACTACGACAAGCCGGATCTCGATATGGAGCACAGTCCAAAACGCCAGAAGTTGCTGGTTTCCCTGGCCCACGAGTACCTGTCGATATTTGACGAGGTTCTCTGCGACGGGTTCTCCTAGACCATACTACAGATCCACGATGCATTGATTCACTGATCCACTGGTTTATTGGTTCAATGATTCAATGATGCACTGATCCACCATCCACCATCCACCATCCACCATCCACTGATTCACTCCATGATCCCCTCCACGATCCACCATCCACGATCCACGATCCACGACTGACTCC
The DNA here is from genome assembly GCA_002374735.1 of Metschnikowia sp. 13-106.1. NCBI lineage: Eukaryota > Fungi > Ascomycota > Pichiomycetes > Serinales > Metschnikowiaceae > Metschnikowia > Metschnikowia sp. 13-106.1. The sequence continues at coordinate 20,774 of NLAL01000137.1, forward strand.
GATTTGTACTTAATGCCAACATAATAATGATAGTAGCCAAACCAGCACTCACGTGCCCGACTAGTCGTATGAACCTCAGAAGTCGTCTAGTTCTGGGAATCCTTGGTAAGCTGCAGAGATGCTCGAGTTCAACAGAGTACTTGGAAACTTGACATGTCAGGCCATCAAGCACATCGAAGCAGCCTTCTTTGGCATCGGCCCATCCCGAGTCTTCGCTATCCAATGTGCTATCACATCGCCAGTCAAGCCAGCATCTACACTACACTACACTACACTACACTACACTACACTACACTACACTACACTACACTACACTACACTACACTACACTACACTAATGCACTACACTAATTGACAGATTCTGGTAAGGTCCAGTACTCTGTTTTAGTGTGTTTATTCGCCGATGATTCCTCAAGGACGACCCATCGCACCTTATATAGACTGGTCCGGCATAGAGGAATAGAGGTTGTATTGAGGGCCCAAGGCAGCTCACATCTGATCGACCAGTGCCGGCTTTCAACATCCACATGAGTAGTACACTAGCCATGGTGGGTCTAACATGCGCCCAAGCTTGGACTGTCGTTCAGTTAATCAGGAGCGGGTGATAGTGTGAAAAGGAAGAGTTCAGGCCAAGTGCATGGGTAAGGACCTATTGAACTGTTTGATAGAGGGAGGTACCCTTGAAAGATGGCTTGGGATCGTGAACAGCAGCGAGCGGTTGTTAATCTTGAAGTAAGAAGGTCCGCTATAGCGGGACACTTCGGCATTGGTTTCGTGGTTTCAGTTCTTGGACGGAAACTTGGGGTGATGCAGGGCCGATACGTTTTCGTGACAAGTTGATTAAAGGAGTAGTCAGGTTGACTAAAAGGCTCAGTTGATGGAGTTGCAAGTTGAAGGAGTCGGTCTGTCATGATTCTTTGCAAGTTGAATGAGTCGGTCTGTTGATCTTTCAGGATACCGCAATATTCCTCCCAACTTGATGAATGCTATACACCGAGAAATGAACGTTGTGTTCGACGAATCCGCTGATGACGAAATCGAGGTTGTTGGCAAAAGAATCTTCTCCTTGAAGGACCCTATTGCAAGAACAAAGATAAAACTTCCCATAAAGGCGACAACATGCAAGCATTTTGAGTGTTTTGACTTCTTCAACTTCTGCTTATTCTATAAGCTTCCGCCTGGAACCAGAGGAGGCTTAAAGCGCTCCTTGGTCCTACAGTCCAAAGAAGCCAGAGATACTGAGCAGTTGTTCTTGCGGCAGCAGCAACTAATTCAGAACGGCAAGTTGCTGGGCAAGGCGCCGGGATTGGTTTATCGGCAATTTTCAGAGAACGGCCAGATGTTTTTCACTGATTTATTCAGTAGAACTCCGCCATTATACAAGTTCCCGCTCTGTGACGAAAAGTTTGGGCTCAAGCAGCTTTATATCAGCGATATTTTTAATTTCTTCGTCAAGACAGGAGCTTGACTTGAGTACAGTTATAGCCCCAGCTTTCTGTGTTTTCGAAGTACAAGTTGATTTGGACTGCTGAGAATGTGTCAGTAAGCCATATGCGTGGGCTTGGGGTCATTGATCGCATTGTGTTTAAAGTATCCTATTGGTGGGCATAATGGTGGGCATAATGGTGGGCATAATGGTGGGCATAATGGTGGGCATCATGGTAGATGTTGACGCCAGGATTCCTCCCCGGGGCCAGTTGGAGCAGGGTCGTGACCTAAGGTATGAAGGGTGAATGGCGGGGGTAGGGAATACCTGGGATGGGAACTGCATAGGCAGTTGAGTTACTGTGTGGTTCCTTAGAAAGTGCGTGATGGGTTGGTTGTGTGGAGAGTTCAAGTGAGGTCGGTGGAGTGCGTGGTGGAGTGCGTAGGTTGGGTCTTACACTACTACACCACACTACACTACTACACCACACTACACTACTACACCACACTACACTACTACACCACACTACACTACTACACCACACTACACTACTACACCACACTACACTACTACACCACACTACACTACTACACCACACTACACTACTACACCACACTACACTACTACACCACACTACACTACTACACCACACTACACTACTACACCACACTACACTACTACACCACACTACACTACTACACCACACTACACTACTACACCACACTACACTACTACACCACACTACACTACTACACCACACTACACTACTACACCACACTACACTACTACACCACACTACACTACTACACCACACTACACTACTACACCACACTACACTACTACACCACACTACACTACTACACCACACTACACTACTACACCACACTACACTACTACACCACACTACACTACTACACCACACTACACTACTACACCACACTACACTACTACACCACACTACACTACTACACCACACTACACTACTACACCACACTACACTACTACACCACACTACACTACTACACCACACTACACTACTACACCACACTACACTACTACACCACACTACACTACTACACCACACTACACTACTACACCACACTACACTACTACACCACACTACACTACTACACCACACTACTACACCACACTACACTACTACACCACACTACACTACTACACCACACTACTACACCACACTAATTGACAGATTCTATATCAACTCAAATGTTTGTTGTGGTCTGTTTCGAGACTCTAGAGATGAGCAAGATCCCCTCTTTATATACCATGTCACCATAAATTCCGTTCTCCTGCACCGGACTTGTTAATCCCTTGTCTCAAGTCAACTCCTGTGACTCCTGACACAAAGACACGCTTTGTATTATATGTCTGCACATATACAAACCTCGGAACTCTTAAGAGACTTGTCCCTTCATCCAATTCCGCTATACTGCTGATAATGTGTGGCCTGCATACACGGGGCAGCTCATGTTTTATGTTCAACAAGCACATGTCACATGTTCAACAGAGACCAGTGGCGTTATACTATGACGGATTTGCTTATGCTTATATTCTCTGATTATGCATATTCTCTGATTATGCTTATTCTCTGATTATGCTTATTCTCTGATTATGCATATTCTCTGCTCATGCTTATTCTCTGATTATGTTTATTCTCTGATTATGTATATTCTCTGATTATGCATATTCTCTGCTCATGTTTATTCTCTGATTATGCATATTCTCTGATTATGCATATTCTCTGATTATGCTTATTCTCTGATTATGCATATTCTCTGATTATGCTTATTCTCTGCGTGACAAGCTTTGAGTTTGATGATAAGGTATGGTCACAAATTATTTTACTCCTGCCACTTTTTTGACGACTACTCACTGCATTTGAATTGGAGATGGTTATGGAGATTATGAAAAATGCTTTCCGGAGGAGTATATCTCTGATACTATCATAGACAAAGCAAGGTACCAGTACAACTGTGCATGTGTGTGATTATAATAGCCTGAAGAGTGAATGAGGCGTGAGTCTCTCCAGATATGCCTAGAACGAGTTCCCGTGAGCATCATAATTAATACTCGTTCCATGAGCTTCAAAGAAGAATATATTGCTTCTTGTGCTGTAAACGGCTGGAATTCTTGATTTATTGGCTGACTGAGAAATCCCGTGGAAGTCTTTAACTTTGGTAGTTGATTTAAGGAGCAACACCGACGCTTACATTTGGCTTGCTAGAATAACGGAATACCTCTACTGGTCTGGGTAGAGTGGTTGGGTACGGGTATTATATCTAGATAGCACTTGATATCTAGCTTGAGAGGGCCTGCTTATACTAACAACTTCATTGACGTATTCGATGTCCTGCAAACTATCCATAAAGAAGAATCTGTTATCATCATAGAAATGATAGATACATTATAATAGTCCCAGGATTTGGAATCATACGTCAAACATACAGGAAGAAACCTACCAGGAAGAAACCCACTAGTCAGAAACCCACCAGGAAGAAACCCACTAGTCAGAAACCTACTAGTCAGAACCCCACCACGAAGAAACCCACTAGTCAGAAACCCACTAGTCAGAAACCTATCAGTCAGAAACCCACAGTCAAAATCCCACAAGTCAAAATCCCACAAGTCAAAAAGCCACTAGTCAGAAACCCACTAGTCAGAAACCTACCAGTCAGAAGCCTATGTTCGAGATTGATCTCAATATCTCTAAATGTTTTATTATGTTAAAATAACATAGCTCCATACATCTGATACATCCCAAATGGTTATCTATTTACTACCTTGTTTATTTTTTAAAACTAAGTATTTCTAAATCCAGTATTAATCTTATTGAAATATGACATTAAAATACCATATGTTATGAAAGCCTTATATTGGATGAGATAAAATATATACCCAAAAAGGTATGGAAGGGTGTACGGGTGTACGGGTGTACGGGTGTACGGGTGTGTGACTGCATATAACACCACCGGACCCGACCCCCGGGTCTGGCGGCGCACATTTCCCCCGGACCCCGGTCATGCTTTCGTTCCACGCACTCACCCCCATCCCCTTATTCTTCAACGTCTTGGCAGCCCAATCCGGCGATTTCCATCCAATCATTTTGCTCCGTTTTTACCACCTTCCGAATCCAGCCAAGGTTGTGAGCCCGGTACTGCACCCACTCCCTATTGTTTCATTTTACTTCATTGGTTCGTTTGTTCCATTACGTCATCCACGTTTCTTCTGTTTCTCTCGGCGCCTGATCGTTCTTGATCTGCTGTACAAAGCCTGAAAAGATACCAACTGATTTCTTGCATTTTTCAGGAAATTCGAAACTGCTCTGGATCCAAAGTTACGGTCATATCGTCAATTTGGCTCGTCTACAGTCTGGAACATTCTGAAACAGGAAATTTGAATTTATCTTGATCTTCATTACCGCCAGACTTGGTTTTGAACCTGAAGTTTTTTACTTTAAAAACTCAGATCCTGAATTCAATCTTCAATAAGGTTGTCAAGTCCTACCACGTTCTCAAAACAGCATCCTAGTCTCTACTTGTTTTTTCTTCTGATCATTTCCACCTCTGATCATTTCTACCTCCGATCATTTTAGATCTGATCGTTTTTAGGTCTGATTAAATTTCAGGTGTGACCAGTTAACTGCTCAGTATGCCGGCATTACGTAACTTGGCGGCGCTCCGGCGTAACATCAGCAACCGCATCCGCCAGGCTCTCCAGGAACTCCAGGAGAGTTTGCGCAATTTGGACCGGTCGCCAGTTCCTCAGAGAGTCCCCGTGGGCCGTGGGTCTAGGCCTCGCTTGACGGCTCCACAATATGGCAATGTGAGTCGGTGCCAGGGTTCCCGAATCGTGCAGAACCAGTTCCAGACGTTCCATAACTTCCAAACATTCCAGAGTCAGTTCCAGGTCCGGTTTTATTCGCAGAACAACTCGCAAAGTCGGTTCTTCCAAAGCCGGTTCTTCAAGAACCAATTCTTCAAGGGTGGGTTCTTCCAACGGCCTTTTTTCCTGGGCCAATTCCACCGGGGGTTTTGTACGCCCAGATGTAGCTTTAACCAGTGGAAATGGCGCCCGAATCAGGTCCACACTTTCTCCCACCGCACGCAGTTCCGGCTGAAACTGTTCAGCTCGTTCTACAGGGCACCCACGCTAACCGAGCTCCTAAAAAAGAAGGTGGGAATCCACGAGGAGAGCTTCTCCAACCTGAAAAGAAGCCCCGTGTCCACCGCTATTCGGAACAGTATGCCAGCATCTATCCGGCTCAATGTGCTGTTAACGGAGAAGTTCCATAATATCGTGATGGACTTGGCGCAGGCTCCTAACTGTGCCGGGTGCTACGTTGATTTTTCTCTTGAACCCAAGCTTTTCATTCCGTCTGCAACGGTTCTTCATGCTGATATCTTACAGGAAATGATGGATAACCTTAAACGGTTTGAGCGTCACGTGGCGGACTTGCAAACGGACCTCGCAAGGCTCAGCGAACTCGGCGAGTTGCCCTTGAAGTATGTGCAGGCCGAACGGGTGGTCCGGGTCTATTTCCCCAACTGTGACCGTGACCAAGTGGAGCGGTTGTTGATGGAGAAGAACGTGAGGAGTGGAGTGGTGCACGAGGATGTAGAACAAGCCCATCTCGAGGTGCAGTCTTCGATCCTGGAGTTTGATATCTTGAGCAGCTGCGGGTCAGTGTCGGAAAGTGCAAGCTCTGTGTCGGATTCAGACATCTTGTCGTCGGAAAGCGATATGGTATCGGAGAGTCTTGTGCACGTGGAGCCCATTTCGTCGCTGGACCACGTGGAGATTGTCGATTCATGGGCATACTAAGAAAGCCTTTCCAGTGAGTATGAGGTTTTCAAGCTTAGTCAGATTGAATTCGGGTCTAGTCCAGTCAACGCGTTCCAGGCTCCATCTTACTAACTTTATGGGGCTACAGCCTCTACTGGGTCTACTGGTCACTGGGTCACTGACACTACTGGCTTTTTGGGTCTACAGCCTCTACTGGATCAGCTAGTCCTGTACCAGGTCTAGCTCTTCTGGCACCTGGACTGGTACTGGCACCCGTTGGCCTAGTCTTCAGGCTCCACATTGATGTTCCTCCAATGGTACTAGTACTCATGGCTTGTCTCGTTCTGGTGCTAGTACTCATGGCTTGGCTCATTCTGGTGCTAGTACTCATGGCTTGGCTCATTCTGGTGCTAGTACTCATGGCTTGGCTCATTCTGGTGCTAGCACTCATGGCTTGGCACGTTCTGGTGCTCTCGTCGCATCCCCTCCATCCATCTCTAGTTCTAATGCTGGTTCTAGTTTCCTGATTCTAACATAAATATTGAACATACGTGACTATTATAATCAAATATACACTACAGTGATAGTTATACTGTTAGACTTACCATGGCAGACGCACCACCCGGAGGTATCTTTCGAGTCTACGAATGCAATGACTCTTCCATTCATTTAACTTGTGACTTGGACTCTTCCATTCATTTACCACGTGACTTGGACTCTTCCATTCATTTACCACGTGAAATGGACTCTTCCATTAATCTTACCACGTGAAATGGCATTTAACTGCCTTGCTTCACTTCTCTGGTATTCTCAGGTTAGCTATATAAGTACTCGGGTTCCCACGTATTGGCAATCCATCAACGAATGAACATCACCCCCGTACTAGATGTATTCAAGAATCTTACACACTTATAGACTCATTGAGATTTATTGAGACTCATTGAGATTTATTGAGACTTATTGTAGAATTATTGTAGAACTACTGTATAATTACTGTAGACTTTTTGTAAAATTATTATAGACTTATTATAGACTCATTGAGACTTATTGTAGAATTACTGTAGAATTGTTGTACACTCATTTTAGAAATATTATATAGACTTATTGTAGACATATGGTAGAAATATTGTAGAATTATATTATATAGAATTAATATAGACTTGTTATATAGAATTAAATAGACCTATTATATAGACTTATATAGACTTATTGTATGTTTATTGTAGAATTATTGACGAATTTATAGAATTAGTGTAGACTTATTATAGACTTTTCATGTAGAATTATTGAAACTTACTGTATAGATTTATTGTAGACATATGGTGGAATTATATAGACTTATATAGACATATGGTGGAATTATATAGACTTATATAGACATATGGTGGAATTATATAGACTTATATAGACTTATTGTAGAATTATTGTAGAATTATTGTAGAATTATTGTAGAATTATTGCAGAATAATATAGACTTCTTATAGACTTTTCGTATAGAATTATTGGGAATTACTGTATAGACTTATTGTAGACTTATTGTAGACTTATTGTAGACTTATTGTAGACTTGTTATATAGAATAATATAGAATTATTGTAGACTTATATAGACTTATATAGACTTATATAGACTTATATAGACTTATATAGACTTATATAGACTTATATAGACTTATATAGACTTAGATAGACTTTTATAGACTTATATAGACTTAGATAGACTTTTATAGACTATATAGACTTTTATAGACTTTTATAGACTTATTATAGACTTATATAGACTTATTGTACACGTCTGTGACCTAAAGTTGTATTCGTTGATGGTTCTTCAGACAGGAAGCGGAGTGGCTTATATAATTTTGAGAGAAAGGTGGCATCGAAAAACGCTTTACTACAATAATGGTGAGGATTGCTCCACAATATTCCAAAGGGCCATCGTTGGCATCGGACGTCGTATATCTCTATATGTAGTGTCCTGCATCTACTGCGTCTAACAGATCTATAGAGACTTATTTAGAATTATGGAGAATTATTTACAATTATTTACAATTATAGAGAATTATTTGAATTATTTGAATTATTTAGAATTATTTGAATTATTTGCAATTATTTGCAATTATTGAGAATTATTTGAATTGTTAGATTCTGGTTACGTCCAGTACTCTGTTTTGTATGTTTATTCGCCGATGGATCCCCAATAGGTGGGGATCCAAGTACTTATATAGTTAGCCAGTGAGTACCAGAGAAGTGGAGCATAGCGGTTAAACGCCATGTCACGAGGTAAGGTGAAAGTATGAATCCAAGACGCGCAGTATGACGCCTTGGACGAGTCATTGGCATTCGTAGGCTCTAAGAATACCTCTATGGGTAGTGTGTTTACCCATGGTGGGTCTAACATGAATTATTTAAATTATTTACAATTATTTGAATTATTGAGACTTATTGTAAACTCTAGTGCTTCTAGTCACTTCCAGGTCAGTACCCTTCTGGTCTAGATTCCCAGATGTAAGCCTTGGCACTGGCACTGACTCCATGCTGCATATCCGACCCTAGCCATGGTTCGCTCCATATTCAGGTGACTCAGACGATTCAGGTGACTCAGACGATTCAGGTGATTCAGACGATTCGGGTGATTCAGACGATTCGGGTGACTCAGTTGATCCAGATGATCCAGCTCTAGATCTATGTCTAACTCTCTAATGTAGGGTGCTCTATTGTTGACCTGGTCCCATACTCCTGGTTTAAATGGGCCTATAATCGGACCCTGTTTCTGGCCTTTTTCTGGCCATGCCCCATGTTCAGGTGTGTAACCTTGGACTGGCTCCTTTCAAGTTCCGGTTCTGGCCTTTTTGTTGCCATATTCCAGTCTTTTCTTTCCTCTTCTCTCCTCCTCTTCTCTCTGACCATGCATTCTCTTTGTTCTGAATCACTCTCAGAACAAAGTTCACTCTGCCTCCAGGCCTGACTCCCCCAGCCCCGACTCCCCCAGCCCCGACTCCTCCAGCCCCGACTCCTTTTCCTCCTGTCTATAAAAAAGAAAGCACCAAAGAAACTAGTGCTAGTCCCACCAAGACATTAACAATTAAGGCATATCACCGATTAATGACTTGGCAATGCCTGGAACCTAAGCACCTAGAATCTGTCTGACATAAGAACTTTGGTCATTGAAAGCTCTACCGAGGACGTATATTGCTTGATACAGGTTATGGGGAGTCTTTAGCCTATGTCCTAGTACATATATAAACCACCTACCCACAATATCTCTTGATCAATTTTTATGGAGATTTTCAATGATGACCTCGCTGATGATAGAGTGTAGTAGTATGATGTGTAGTAGTATGATGTGTAGTAGTATGATGTGTAGTAGTATGATGTGTAGTAGTATGATGTGTAGTAGTATGATCGAGATAGACTTGTTATATAGAATCATTGTAAACTTTTTGTAGACTTTTTTTTGACTTTCTGTAGACTCATTGTAGACTTTTGTAGACTCATTGTAGACTTTTGTAGACTTTTGTAGACTTTTGTAGACTTTTGTAGACTTTTGTAGACTTTTTGTAGGATACTATAGAATAACTGTAGACTTGTTAGACCCACCATGGGTAAACACTACCCATAGAGGTATCTTTCGAGCCTACGAAAGTCAATGACTTGTCCAAGGAACCATACCCCGTGACTTGAACTCATCCATTCACCTTACCTCGAGAAATGGCGTTTAACCACCCTGCTTCACTTCTCTGGTACTCACAGGTTAGTTATATAAGTACTAATTCTCACTTCTTGGGAGTCCATCAATGAACATAACCCCAGTACTAGACTATAGACTAGAACAATATAGAATATAGACTATAGACTAGAACAATATAGAATATAGACTATAGACTAGAATACAATATACACTAGAATACAATATACACTAGAATACAATCTCGACTAGAACACTATAGCCTAAATACAATATAGAATATAGACTATAGACTACAGAGTAGACTGAGAAGTGTGAATATTTAGTAGTGAGATTTTTAGCAATACAAACCTTATAGTAGTGTAGACTAGATCCATTGTCGACAGGGCTGCTCATTAAGTTTCTACTCCCAAAGTCATAAGCAGCTCCGTCTTCTACAGATACCAACGAACAGTGGAGATGTACCAATATACAGACCAAATTAGACATAGGTAAAGAGTAGAGTAGAGTAGTATACAGTATAGAATAGAGAGTAGACTATACTAGTAGAGTAGTATACAGTATAGAGTAGAGCAGAGTAGAGCAGAGTAGAGTAGAGTAGAGTAGAATAGAGTAGAGTTTTCAACTTTTGTTTTAGTATATATTAATATACAGGGATATGTAAGTTGTACCTTACAAGACCAAAGTCCTATGTAACGGGTCCACAGCGCTTCTTTTACTTTTCAGTTTGGCTAAGACCCGCACAGCCTTTATTGTTCAGATTCTGCACAGCCCTATTGTCTTTTCAATGGCCTGCGTACAACATATCCACGAAGTACCTTGCCCCCGTACACGCTAGGTATTGGTTGACAAGAGTAGTATACAGTATAGAGTATAGAGTAGATTATACTAGTAGAGTAGTATACAGTATAGAGTATAGAGTAGATTATACTAGTGGAGTAGTATACAGTAGTACAGTAGTACAGTAGTAGTAGTAGAGTATAGAGTAGTAGAGCAGTATATTAACTAGTAAAGTATAGAGTATAGAGTATAGAGTAGTATGAAGTATGGTATTAGATTATACTAGTATAGAGTATAGAGTATAGAGTAGAGTCATATGGAATAGAGTAGTATAGAGTAGAGTAGTATAGAGTGGAGTAGTATGGAGTGGAGTAGTAGAGAGTATAGATTACACTAGTATAGTAGTAAAGTAGTAGAGTAGTAAAGTAGTAGAGCAGATTATGTAGTGTAGAAGTAGAGTAGTAGAGTAGATTATGTAGTATAGAGTATAGATTATACTAGTATAGAGTATAGAGTATAGAGTAGATTATGTAGTATAGAGTCTAGATTATACTAGTATAGAGTATAGAGTATAGAGTAGATTATGTAGTATAGAGTCTAGATTATACTAGTATAGAGTATAGAGTATAGAGTAGATTATGTAGTATAGAGTATAGAGTATAGAGTAGATTATGTAGTATAGTAGTAGAGTATAGCAGTAGAGTCGTATGGAATAGAGTAGTATAGAGTATAGATTATACTAGTATAGAGTATAGAGTATAGTGTATAGTGTAGATTATGTAGTATAGCAGTAGATTATACTAGTAGAGTAGTAGAGTATTCAGTATACAGTATACAGTAGTAGAGTAGATTATACTAGGAGAGTAGTATACAGCAGTAGAGTAGTATACAGTAGTAGAGTAGTAGAGTAGATTATACTAGTAGTAGTAGTAGAGTATAGAGTATAGCAGTAGATTATGTAGTCGAGTGTTAGACCCACCATGGGTAAACACTACCCATAAAATATCCTTCGAGCCTACGAATGCCAATGACTCATCCAAGGCACCATAACCCTGATTTGAACTCATCCATTCACCTTACCTCGTGACATGGCTCTATTTCTCTGGTAGCCACAGGTTAACTATGTAAGTACTCGGATTCCACCTACTGGGAATTCATTGGCGAATAAACACACAAAACAGTACTGGACGTAACCAGAATCTAACAAGACTTACTGTACAAAATTATAGTACAGAATTGTTACATATACTTACTATATAGAATTATATAGAATTATTGAGAATCATTGTAGACTCGTTGAGACGTGTAGAATCATTACATAGAATTATTGTACACTCATTGAGACTGATTGGGACTCATTGAGATATAGAACTTAGACTAGAGTATAGAACTTATACTAGAGTATAGAGTTTATATTAATGTATAGTAGAGTATAGAGTATAGAAATTAGACTAGAGTATAGAGATTATATTAACGTATTGTAGAGTATAGAGATTATATTAATGTATAGCAGAGTATAGAGTTTATATTAACGTATAGTAGAGTATTGAGTATAGAACTTATACTAGAGAATAGAGATTATATTAACGTATAGTAGACTATAGAGTATAGAGAGAATACTGATGAATAGACACTTATTGTGGATTGTTATATAGAATTATATATAGAATTATTGAGAATTATATATAGAATTATTGAGAATTATTAATAGAATTATATATAGAATTATATATAGGATTATTATATAGATATAGGTGTCAGAACCGCCATGACTAGTAACCCAGCTATGGAGGGATTAAAGTCTCTCTGCCCGAACCTAATTAGAGCTACTACGAACGCTCTCTCACGGCGTTCGACCATCAACAATGATGGCCCTTTTTTGAAGATGCCAAGAACAATCATCACCATTGTTCTGGTGAAGAGTTTTCACTGCCCAGTTTCTCTTCAAAAGCTATATAAATCGCACTGGTTCCTATTTGTGAGGAACCATTAACGGATAAATAGATAACTTAGTACAAAACGTTCAGCAAGAATTTTGGATAGAATTTTGGGTAGAATTTTGTATAGAATTTTGGGTAGAATTTTGGATAGAATTTTGGATAGAATTTTGGATAGAATTTTGGATAGAATTTTGGATAGAATTTTGTATAGACTTGCTGTAGACTTGCTATAGACTTATTGTTTAGAATTATTGTATGATTATTACATAGAATTATTTACATTTCTTTACAATTTTTGGACTTATTACAGTGTTTTTCAAAAGTATTCAAACCACAATACCAAAATTAAACAATCCAATAATTCAAAAAGTTTCTTACCCTTGCACTTCAGTTCCGTCTATTTTGACCCTTGATTGGTACTGCCAGACCCCCAAATGTGAGACAATCCTCCAGATTCAAGGTTTCAGAATATTGAGAATGAAAGTTGGTGTGAAACATTACGCCATTTGGTTTGAAAACTGTGCCAGGGGTACGAACCTTCGAATCAATGGTTTGAATACCGTAATAGAATTATATAGAATTATATAGAATCAAATAGAATTATATAGAATCATATAGAATTATACAGAATCAAATAGAATTATATAGAATCATATAGAATTATTGTACACTCATTGTACACTCATTGAGAATTGAGAATTGAGAATTATTGTGGACTTGTTAAATAGAAGTACTATACAATTATTGTAGACCTAATAATTCTACGTCCAGTACTCTGTTTAGTGTGTTTATTCGCCCATGATTCCTAAGGAGGAACCGTCGCACCTTATATAGAGTGGTCCGGCATATAGGCATAGCGGTTGTATTGAGGGTCGAAGGCCGTTGAACATCTGAACCAGTGCATCTACATGAGTAGTACACTACCCATGGTGGGTCATAGACTTATAGAATTATAGAATTATAGAATTATAGAATTATAGGATTATAGAATTATAGGATTATAAAATTATAGAATTATAGAATTATAAAATTATAGAATTATAGGATTATAGAATTATAGGATTATAAAATTATAGAATTATAAAATTATAGAATTATAGAATTATAAAATTATAGAATTATAAAATTATAGAATTATAGAATTATAGAATTATAGAATTATAGAATTATAGAATTATAGAATTATACAATTATACAATTATAGAATTATAGAATTATAAAATTATAGAATTATAAAATTATAAAATTATAGACTCATTGCAGACTCTGCAGAACTATTATATAGACGTTGTCAGGTCGACCGTAGCGATCCCCGCTATTGAGGATTGTTAGGCCTGCGCCTGATATCTACAGCCTTCTACCAGCCACCTGGCTGCGCGCACCCTTTTCTTTACTAACAGTATTTTTCAATACGTTTCAGAACAGCGCGCCAAAATGTTTCAAACCACACTAGCAAAATTAAACTTCCAATAATCCAAAAAGTGACAGTTTTGAATAATTATTAGAGACTTCATATAAACCAATGATTTCGAATCTTTGAACCTTAGCATTTTTTGAGTCATAAGAGTCATAAGTACGAACCGTTTGGAATTCTTGGTTGTTTCTTTTTGTTAGTGTAGTTTGAAACATTTTGTCGCGCTGCTTTGAAACATTTGGAAAAAGACTGTAGTTATATGTGCAACTCTGATTCCTCCTATGGGGGAACCACCGGCGAATGAACAGACTAACAGAGTACCTGACGTAACCAGAGTCTACAGACTATTGAGAATTATAGGATTATAGGATTATAGGATTATAGAATTATAGGATTATAGGATTATAGGATTATAGGATTATAGAATTATAGAATTATAGGATTAGAGGATTATAGGATTAGAGGATTATAGGATTATAGACTTATAGAATTATAGAATTATAGACTTATAGGATTATAGAATTATAGAATTATAGAATTATAGAATTATAGAATTATAGAATTATAGGATTATAGGATTATAGGATTATAGGATTATAGAATTATAGAATTATAGAATTATAGAATTATAGAATTATAGAATTATTGAGACGTTGCAGAATTATTTAGAATACTTATATAGACATATTGTAGAATAATATATAGATTTACTGTAGATTTACGGTAGACTTACTTAGTAATCTTTAGACTTATTTAAAATAATTTAATATTATTTAGTACTCTTAAGAATTGTTTAATATTCTTTAGTATTAGTGAGACTTGTTGGTGGAGAGCGGTGTGTTTTCTCAGCAAGGCTGAGGCTTTGGTGTGGGGCAAGTCGCGCGCCTGCATGGGCCAACGCGTAGGTGTTCACGTCAGCAGAGTGCAAAGCTTGGAAGAACATGGGCAAGAAACAGCGGAAAGCCAAGAAACAGGTTCGGGGTACGGATGGACACGAGCCTTTGGGGACGACGCCACGTGGTGTTGTCGGTGATACATCTCCGGATTCCCCTGACCCACTTCCTCCATCCACCTCTAACTCTATCTCTACCTCCAGTTCCCACGTTCTGGAGCACGGATCAGAGTCTCTCAATGAGACAGAGATTGAGCCTGAAGCGGAGATTAAGCCTGAAGCGGCGATTAAGCCTGAAGCGGCGATTAAGCCTGAAGCAGAGATTAAGTCTGAAGCGGAGATTAAGCCTGAAGCAGAAATTAAGCCTGAAGCAGAAATTGAGCCTGAAGCAGAAATTGACCCTAGTGAAGCAGAAATTGATGATTTTGAGGATTGTCAGGACTTCACAATCACTGAAAACACTGTCATCAATACTGGTACTGGTACTGGTGGTACAACTACTGATATTGGTGCTGGTACTACTGCTGGTGATACCGATAATGGTACTGCTATTAACGAGACCAATGACGCCATTGTCACTGCTGATACTGGTGCTACCAAAGAATATACCTCTGATGATATGAATATTGGGGATGGCACTGATACTAATATCGGAGAAGGTATTAGTACTGAAATTCATGATGTCGCTACTGGTACTACTACTAGCACTTCAGAGACTGGCACTACTACTAGCACTTCAGAGACTGGTACTACTACTAGCACTTCAGAGACTGGTACTACTACTAGCACTTCAGAGACTGGTACTACTGGTACTACTGGCGCTAAGAGTGGCACTAATATTGAGGATATTGGGCATGGTAGTGATGAATCTGTTACTGTTGGTACTGCTACTGCTACTGCCGAGGGTGCTACTACTGGGGCTGCGGCCTTTTCAGATACTCACTCTGAGACTAGACCGAATATGAATGATGCTACACCTTCTCCGGCTCCCTCTACTCCAGCACCCTTTACTCCTACTACTTCCACTGCTGCGGCTTCTGCTGCACAATCTGGAACTCCGTTCTCTAGAGCAGAGTCCCTTTTGGAGGCTCGTCGCTCCGTCATCTCCGTCAAGTTCGACCACAAGGACCTCAGCCAGCAACAAGCCATCACATCCGGACTGGAGTCCATCAAAAATACCTTCCGTGATATCAAAAATACCATCGGCAACCTTCCGCCTGAGCTCTTTGGCTCCGAGCCCATCGACTGGGATTTCTGGGCCCGCACCGTGGAGGACTACCATGAGGTGGTGCTCAACCACCAGGACCAGCTCCTGGCCTCCGTGGCTGCGGGCATCCCCAAGCAGATCCGGGGCATTATCTGGCAACTCGTGGCCCAGTCCAAAAATCTCCACCTCGAGGAGTTGTATTTACACCTCAAGACCGAGCCGTCCGTGCATGAAAAGGCCATCAAGCGAGACTTGACTCGCACCTCATTTTATGCCAGCATCGAATCCGCCAATAAGACAAACGAGCTCTACAACGTGATCGCCGCCTACTCCAATTTCGACCCCGACGTGGGCTATACGCAGGGCATGGTGTTCATCGTGGTGCCGTTGATCATGAACATGACCGAGGCCGAGTGTTTCTGTCTCTTGGTGACGCTCATGAAGGATTATGGGCTTCGGCAGTTGTTCTCGCCGGAGATGCGCGGCTTGCACTTGCTCTTGTACCAGTACGACCGGCTCTTGGAGCAGAACCTGGCCTTGCTCTATAACCACATGTGCATGCAGGGCATTCAGCTGTCCATGTACGCCAGCCAGTGGTTCTTGACATTTTTCAGCTATAAGTTCCCTCTTGATGTGGTGCTCCGCATATTCGATATGATCATCACCCAAGGCGTGGAGGCTGTGCTTCGGTTGGGCCTCAACTTGGTGCTCCGGAACGAAGAGCACCTCTTGCGCCTCTCATTCGACTCGTTGTTGGAGTTTCTCAAAACAAGCTTGTTCGATGTGTACACGAGCGGTGAGGAGGAAGTACAGGAGAACAAGCGGTTTTCGCTTCTCTCGCTCAAGGCAGCGCAGAAAAAGACCGACTATCGCTTGGACGCTTTCATAACTGACCTGATGCTGGTGGTAGTCAACCCACGGGAATTGGCGGAGTTCTCAGCGGAGTTCGATCAGATCTTGGCACTTGATGTGAGCCGCACAGAGGAAATCGCCCGTGTAGGCGCCCATAATGCTGAACTTCGCCAGCAGCTCCAGGATGTCGAGCTCCAGTATACCGAGTTGGACCTTGCACACCTGGAGCACGTGCTGCTGTTGGTGGCCGTCAAGGTGAAGCTTCCGGAGATCGTCAACGAGATCACGGATTTGAGGGAGGCTGTCAGGCTCTTGGAGAACAAGATCCAGGACCTCGACTGTGCCACCACAGATCTCCTTCCGCAGGATATCGAGGCGGAGATTCAGTCGTTGTTGGGAAAAAACGCCATAGAAACAGAGCGGTTTGCTGCGCTAGATGAAGAGTTTAACCAGTTGACTCTTGAGGAGGAGAAGTTGGACGAGGCATTGAAGGCGAACAAGAAATGGTTTTGGTAAAGAAAAAAAAAGAATTATAAAACAACATAAGTTGAGGATTGGCTTTCAAATGGGGGTATGGTTGGATTAGGTTTATGTGAGTGTATCTGGGGTTAGATGGATAAATGGGTGCAAAATCCGTTTACGTGGGTTAATGGTTAATTGGGTTGGGATAATTGCTCTGTGGCCAGTCAATTTGAAGGCTGTCAAAGAGTGTGACAAGGATTTAGTACAAGATTCGTGGGACGTATGGGATCTTGGTCCACCTAAGGATAGGCAGATATCTTCTTGAACAACTCAAAGGTCAATGTCACTAACGAGTCCAAGAGTCTAATGACTTTGCTGAACCCGTAAAAATGACCTTTCTAATGGCCGTGATGTACTGTATAGTACAGTATAAAACCCCATGTGACAACGCAGGCTTATCCATGTGTATGCATCTGGTCCAACGATATCAGTCAACAGTTAAAGTATTCAATGGTATTGGATGAGTAGTCAAGAAACGTAGTTCATTGGGAAGTCTTTAGTTGCCGTCTCCAGTTGCTTGAGAGTAGGTAGTAGGAACTTGATGGTTCTTTGAGAAAGTGACTATATCTGATGAATGAAAAGCATAATAATAAATACCTTCGAAAGGCTATATTCCTGCACAGAATGGTCTTTTAGTGGGGTTCCACGCTATCCTATCTAGCACTTCAAATATTCGTCTCAGTATATGAAGCATTGAATAAGTATTTTTTGATTTTAGATTAATAAAGGCTTTAACCAATTCACAATCCATCTTTGAACCATGATCACTTTGCCGGTCGTATTGTTACTTGTATATTGGAAGCTTATGATTAAGTCGAGACAAAACGATTTCCGTATTAGGCAAATCCATAGCTAAATCTCCAGTGGAAAAAAGCTAGGGAGTAAGGCTGTGAAACCTTTAGAAATACCATCATTCATGTTTATGGCTCCACCAAGTTATCACCAAACGGTTTATTCTAGGGCTGTATACACTCCATTGAAATCTGTGGATTTCAGAAAGCTAAGGGGAGCCGGGTGTCTTATATAGTATTTCCCGATTTTGTGTGCATAATTTTTGCCACCATTCTGAAACAAGGGCGTAAGAGATTTGCTGCAAAAAAAAAAAAAAAAAAAAAAAGTTTATAAGTTCGCATATTTCCCTCATACTTCGAGCACCTATAATTTCTTCACGACCTGTTTACATGACTTTGGTTCAGTGAGTTTATCTTCACCGATTCATTTGTACTTTCTAAAATGTTAAGGACTATAAGTCAAGTTAAAACAAGTTACTCATCACTTGGATTTATCTGCACTAGTGGGAAACATCCTTTCGGAGCTTTGGCTGCAGTATACTCTCTTAATGGCTACCACTTCATAAATGTTTTGAGAAATGCTTTGCTACACTCTAGAACTTTCCCTTGAAAACAAAGATCTTATTGATAACTCGGAGAGGGTTTTCAAAATCTTTTAAAGAGCTGGGAAGTCACTACTGTCACCGGCATGACTGATCTGTCTTTCAATGAGGGAAATACCAAAAGAGAAATACTCAGAGAGAAAAATACCAAGTGAAGAAAATACTAAGGAGGGTTTCGTGGCAGACGATTCGGCCAATGACGCCATGGACATGCTGTATGCTTGTGGCTGGTGTAAACGACCAGACCCAAAGGGAATACTACTGATGTAGGTTTCGTGGCCTGAAAGACTCTCATCCTTTAGTTACTCCTTCCTCCACCGTCAATCTGATTAACAGGGCGTCCATAGGGGCAGAAAATACACTAACGGAAAGTGATCAGAAAAGGGCCTGAAAGTGATCAGAAAAGGACCTGAAAGTGACCAGAAAAGGGCCTGAAAGTGATCAGAAAAGGACCTGAAAGTGATCAGAAAAGGACCTGAATGTACTGATGTACTGACAAACTGATTTTTCTTGTCGTGAATATGATAGTCCAAGTCCTTATTAACATCAGCATCTCAACACTAATTTGGGAGTGGGCTGGTGTCCGCAGACATCTTGGCATGTCCTCCGTCAGTTGACATTTGGCTACTCTTAGATATTGACGTCATTTATGATCATTTATCAAAATTACCTTACAAATTTATTATAAAATTTGAGTTTGGGAATTTATTATAAAAATTGAGTTTGGGAATTTGTTAATAAAATATTATTTGGCCTTGCCGTATACCACAATACCTGATGCATTTGTTGGGGTGGCCTTCACATGACCACAGGCACGTGAATGACTGTTTCAGAAAGTAACTGCGTTTAACAATACCAGTCTAAAGTCTGGGGAATAATATCGTGAGTTGGGCTCTGATATTGGGGAAATAGTATTGGTGGTGGGTAACTACCTGCATATACCGGTCTATAAAGAGTATATGCAGTACGTACGAATTAATCTCTTCTAACCAAGTCAATCCTCAGAGCAAATACCACATGAGTCATATCTCAAGCAGAACTTACACTGTTCAGAATGTGGCGGCCAGAATGTGACCAGAATGTACGGGTGTGCTGATTTATTTTGATGTCGAACCTGCATGCAGGCTAGGGCGCGGGCCCTAGAGGCTCATCAAAGGCCGCACCAAAATTTTTCACTACCCCCCAACTACATCTGCAAACATGGCTAGAGGACCCAAAAAGCACCTTAAGAGATTGGCAGCTCCATCCCACTGGATGTTGGACAAATTGTCCGGCACCTACGCCCCCAGACCCTCTGCTGGACCCCACAAGTTGAGAGAGTGCTTGCCTTTGATCGTGTTCTTGAGAAACAGATTGAAGTACGCCTTGAACGGTAGAGAGGTCAAGGCTATCTTGATGCAGGAGCACGTCAAGGTCGATGGTAAGGTCAGAACCGACTCCACCTACCCTGCAGGTTTCATGGACGTCATCACCTTGGAGGCCACCAACGAGAACTTCAGATTGGTGTACGACGTCAAGGGTAGATTCACCGTCCACAGAATCACTTCTGAGGAGGCCAGCTACAAGTTGGGTAAGGTCAAGAAGGTTGCCTTGGGTAAGAGAGGTATCCCATACGCCGTTACCCACGACGGTAGAACCATCAGATTCCCCGACCCATTGATCAGAGCCAACGACACCGTCAAGATCGACTTGGCTACCGGAAAAATCACTGACTTCATCAAGTTCGAGACCGGTAAGTTGGCCATGGTCACCGGCGGTAAGAACATGGGACGTGCTGGTGTGATTGTGCACAGAGAGAAGCACGAGGGAGGCTTCGACTTGGTCCACATCAAGGACGCCTTGGACAACACCTTCGTCACCAGACAATCTAACGTGTTTGTCATTGGTACCGAGCAAGGTAAGCCATACATCTCGTTGCCAAAGGGTAAGGGTATCAAGTTGTCCATCACCGAGGAGCGTGACAAGAGAAGACAAGACCAGGGCTTGTACGCTTAAGGTAGTAAATGTGAACGAGGCCCCGGTCGCGAGGTCACGTGCACAGTATCTAGTGCAACTCCAATATTCAAACAAGCTCACATGTAGATGTCCACGAGACTGTAAAGTTATTGATATACTAGACTAACGATGGAGAGTTCGGGTTCGAATGCATTAAGGTTCGGCTATATGCAGGCGAATACTATCAATACACTTGTTTAGAATTACAGTACTATACGATGGACTCATTGGAGTATGGTGGTGTGACTAGACTCTATCTAAGCCATGCCATAAGACGCATTCACTTCCATACCGTGGCTCGTAGTACGTTCCAGTATAGGTCATAGATACCTACTCTAGAGTCCGGTATTACCAATTAACCAATACCAATTAACCAATACCAATTAACCAATACCAATTAACCAATACCAATTAACCAATTAGGCAATCAAATTGGCGCAATAGAAGAACATAGATTTTAACTAAGTGTATTACTACCTCACTAGCCTCTGGCTACAGTCGCACACTTGCCTTAGAGTATAGTGTAGAAGAGTATAGTGTAGAAGAGTATAGAGTAGAAGAGTATAAAGCCTAGAAGGTAGTCAATGCAGTACGAGATAATGTATGTTGAGTCTTATGATGGTATGAGATAGTATATGTAGGTGTATATGTATATGTATATGGTATATGTACATGTATATGTATATGTATATGGTATATGTACATGTATATGGTAGATGTATATGTATATGGTATATGTATATGTATGTTAAATTCTGGTTACGTCCAGTACTCTGTTTTGTATGTTTATTCGCCGATGGATCCCCAATAGGTGGAAATCCGAGTATTTATATAGTTAGCCTGTGAGTACCAGAGAAGTGGAGCATGGCGGGTAAACGCCATGTCACGAGGTAAGGTGCAAGTATGGATCCAAGTCGCGGGGTCTGACGCATTGGACAAGTCATTGGCATTCGTAGGCTCTAAAAATACCTCTATGGGTAGTGTGTTTACCCATGGTGGGTCTAACAATGTATATGGTATATGTATATGTATATGGTATGGTGTATGGTATGGTGTATGGTATGGTGTATGGTATGGTGTATGGTATGGTGTATGGTATGGTGTATGGTATGGTGTATGGTGTATGGTGTATGGTGTATGGTAGATGTATATGTATATGGTGTATGGTAGATGTATATGTATATGGTATATGGTATATGTATATGGTATATGTATATGGTATATGGTATATGGTATATGGTATATGGTATATGTATATGGTATATGGTATATGGTACATGTATATGGTATATGGTGTTATGTTCTCTATAATGTGTGTTTACCTAAACTTGTATTCGTCAATCAATTTGGGATCCCTAGCATCTGGAAACCCGTTGGCCTTTCATGTCGACCTAGACTTGTTTGCCAGATTGGAAGCGAATGTCCTGTTTTTTCGGTCAAAATAAGTCAGCTTTATCGAAAGAAGCCATGCGTGTCGCGATTGCTGCAAAATAGACACGATAGAGCGTTTCTCTGACGTCCAAAGGATCAACGAGCAAAGTATTGGTAAGGCATAAATGTATTAAAGAGTATAGTGTATGGTGTATAGTAGGGTATGGTATGTAGATGTATATGGTATGTATATGGTATGTATATGGTATGTATATGGTATGTATATGGTATGTATATGGTATGTATATGGTACATGGTAGAATGTATTATTATGCATGCCTCCAGTGCCTTACTAGGTAACAATCCTTGACTATTCAAGTCAGTCTCTCTACCCTAGTCTGGTCACAATTCTATATTTAGTCGTGTTGATGCACTGGGCTCACTAGAAGACTGGGTATACTTTTAACTGGATCTATACTAGATACAATAGACTAGATTCAATACACTAGATTCGATATACTAGATTCGATATAATAGATTCGATATACTAGATACAATATACTAGATTCGATATACTAGATACAATAGACTAGATACAATACACTAGATAAAATATACTAGATACAATACACTACATACAATACACTAGATAGACTATACTAGATACAATGTACTAGATACAATACACTAGATAAAATATACTAGATACAATACACTACATACAATACACTACATACAATACACTACATACAATACACTAGATAAACTATACTAGATACAATACTTGTTAGATTCTTGTTGTAACGTTCAGTACTAAATTATCTATATTTGATAAGTTCTCGGACAAGAAGAATCGGAGCTATTTAAATGACAATCGGGTAAAAACAGGCGATGAGATGAGCCCATGAGATGAGAGGAATAGTCGGTCATTCGGTGTCAAAAGAAGCGACCAACACAAAAAACGAGTCAGTCTCGGAGGCAAGTAGCTGACTAATAGACTTTTGTAGGCTTGAAAATACCGACTCGTCTACCCATGACGGTTCTAGCAGGCACTATTTTACCACTAAGGTTAAATCAGAATGCATTCAGGTTTAGTGTAGTATATAATGTAGTAAATAATGTAGTATATAGTAGTGTAGAGTGAATGTAGTATAATGTACTATAATGTACTATAATGTACTATATAATGTACTATATAGTAGTGTAGAGTGAATGTACTATATAGTATAATTGTTAGACCCATCATGTGTAGACACACTACCCATAGACGTATTGCTCGAGCCTAAGAATGTCAATGACTCATCCAAGGCACCATACCCCTGACTTGGACTCATCCATTCACCCTACCTCGTGAAATGGCGTTTAACCACCCTGCTTCACTTCTCTGGTATCCACAGGTTAGCTATATAAGTACTCGCATTCGCACCTACCGGGATTCCATCAACGAATGAACATGACCCCCAGCACTAGACGTATTCAAAAATCTAACATGGTGGTACCCGGATAATAGCATAGCACACCAAGGACGGCGTCAAACCGAGCATCGGTGTTCAAATGCACCATACGATACATCGTGTGGATGATGGTGCGAAACCAGAAGACAGGTTCAACGAGGCCAGTGAGGAACTGGGTAACGGGTGATCCAGCGTCATGGTGTGGGAAGTTGTGGTCAATTTGTTGGACCAGGTAAACAATCTGCTCCAAATGGTCCGGGCGGCGGTTGGGTTGAGGAGCGGCACGTGGGTAAAACCGGTGGAGAAGACGCGGAGGAAGGCGCACGAGTTGCTGCAAACCTTTCGCAGCCGAAAAGATGAGGAACAACGCAGTAGCGAAGTACTCCAAATTGGTGCGCAAGGAGTTAAGGAAAAGAGTGCTTTCGATAGCCCCGAGGAGCGGATGAGTCCATGAGTGTGGGGCGACCATATTGTGGAGCTGGCCCAAGTAGGGAGGGAAGTTTCGACGGAGGAAAATAGTGGTGGGGAAAAAGAGTGGTGGGGAAAAGAGTGGTGGGGAAAAGAGTGCCAGGGAAAAAGAGTGCCAGGGAAAAAGTGCCGGGGAAAAAGAGTGCCAGGGAAAAAGAGTGGTGGGAAAAAGAGTGCCGGGGAAAAAGAGTGCCGGGGATGATGCAATGAAAGGGGATTCAGGGGCAGTTGGTGAGCCTTGAAGGATGGCGACAGCACCAGTAAATCCTGAAAACTTGTTCTGGATAAGGTAGTGGGCAGCGGGGACGAAGGTCATTCCGTAGACGAAGAGGGCGCCAAGGAAGCCAGTGTTAAGAACAAAACGCCGAGATGGCAGTGCCAGAAGCGGTTCCAGAACAAACCGAACACGCCCATTCGGAATACGAAACCGACGGAACCGATCACAGTGAAGACGAAGACGACGAAGACGACTTGCCAGAGGAAACCGAGGTGGAGCGCACCAGACGATTAGCGGCTTTGGGCAAGATCTCCAACAACCGTCGTGACGCCAGCGACGAGGAGTAGTAGGGAAACCTCCGAACGCACCAAAGTCGAGTATGTCAGTATGATAATAAGTGGATATAACACACGCGATGGAAACAGGGAGACGAACGAACACGCCAGTTTATCACCGGGATTAACATATGGTTCGAGGTGTTAAGTACTGGTCTCAGAGGTTGAGTAGTTATACTCGTATGATACAGTGGTGAGAGTAGTGGAAAATAAGATTGACCAAGGTTCAAATCCGAGTCTTATGTCCATTCCTTTTTATATGCACAGATAAAAGTGGGGCATTGAATTAATACCTTATTACGTTTATTGTTTTATGAATCTTGACTCATCCCAAAAATTCATATATACTTTCACAACTCTTATGCTCCAACCATTCCGTTCATATCCAACACATACTGCTACTCACCATAAAAACATTCATCAAATGAACGTGAAAACAGCTTTTCTTAACAGTAACGTTGAAGACCATTTACACTAAACAGATTCCTCACAAAAGCTCAAGAACGGTCCAAAAGATAAGGAACACCTTAAAATGCCACCAGAACACAAGGAACACTTTCAGAGCATTCTATGTGGTGATCTTTTGGTAATTTTAAATAGTACGACGGTTGGGTGCGACCTCCATGTTAGATTCTTGAATATGTCTAGTGCTGGGGTCATGTTCATTCGTTGATTGATTCCCAGTAGGTGGGTACATATACGTTAATTTATAGGCTACAAGTCTATAAATTTGTTTCGGAGAACACTTCTTAAAGAAGTGCAAAAATCCGAGGGAGAACACCGAAGTGTTGAGAGAAATGAAAGAGTTTTGAGACCTCCGTCTATAATCGCCTTCTAAAAGATCAAACTTTATCCTAGGGTTATACGGGATTTGTAGTATAGTGTAGTATAGTGTAGTATAGTGTAGTATAGTGTAGTATAGTGTAGTATAGTGTAGTATCTAGTAGAATTTAGTATCTAGTATAATTTAGTATGTAGTATAGTGTAGTATCTAGTAGAATTTAGTATCTAGTATAATTTAGTATGTAGTATAATATAGCACATAGTATAATGTAGCACATAGTATAGTGTAGTATCTAGTATAATGTAGCACATAGTATAATGTAGTATCTAGTATAATGTAGCACATAGTATAATGTAGTATCTAGTATAATGTAGCACATAGTATAATGTAGTATCTAGTATAATATAGCACATAGTATAATATAGCACATAGTATAATGTAGTATTTCCGTACGTCAGGTACTCTGGTTACTAGGTTCATTCGTCGATCATTCCCCATAGGAGGAATCAAAGGTACTCAATCACTTTTAGAGAAGAGGGCATGCAACTTAGCACGAGAAAATTAGCGATGAACGGCGTCCCAATATAGTGCAATGTAGGGCCTCAGCGTCTTGATTTGGCCATTCGTAGGTTTAGACACTGAGAGCCTAAAATACCTCTATAGGTGGAATACCTATGGTGGGTTTGACATCCCCCAGCCTCGATGCCACTCTCTTTGCCTATAGAGAGACCATGCTTAGCGTATCCCAATAGAACTGTGTGGTGTAGGGCATCATGCCTTCAGCTCGTATATGGAGATTTTAGTGGGGTTTCATTGGAGACTTTAGTGGGGTTTCATTGGAGATTTTAGTGGGGTTTCCAGCTTGCGATTTCAGCAGGACGTTGAGAAGACTAATGAATGTTTGCAACCACTGACTGGTGGCTTGACGTTTGAGATTTCGTGAGGTGCAGCGAAATTGAAGTGAATTTGGTGACACCTGGGAATGTCCGGCATTTGGGGAACGAGTGACACTGTTTGAACCGGCATAGACCTGTTGAAGTTGCTGGAAGAGAGATTCCATGTTTTGGTCAAATTAAATTTAGAAGGGAGCTAAGCGGGCCGCTAGGACTGCGAAGAAAAAGCGATTGGGGGGTTCGGCCATGTCAATAGATTGGGTCCGGAAAAGCGAATCAGAACTGTGGTTTGGGGTTGTGTGGGAGTTAGAGTATTAAGCCCGTATTCTTCCACGGTTACGAGCGATTGACAGTCTTGGTAAAATTGGAACGACTCTACACACTATCTCAAACTGGTTTTCATCCTTCAGATTGTTTTTGATTAGTACCTTACACTAGGGCTGCTCTATAATACACAGGCCTAGAACC
>NLAL01000195.1:0-32018 GCA_002374735.1 Metschnikowia sp. 13-106.1
CTTGTTTCTTCGGAACCATTCCTGAGCTTTTGCGGATAGCCTGGAATATGTTTCATATAAATGGTCTTGTCAATCTTACCGTTAAGAAAGGCTGTTTTCACGTCCATCTGATGAATGAATATCAATCAATAACAGGGTACATGATAGAGCTTGGTGGATCACCAGTGGTGTGGAGATCCAAGTTACAGAAAACTATCGCTGTCTCCTCGCTCAATGCAGAATTGCTTGCTCTCAAGACAACTTTTATTGAAGCATTGTGGGTTCAGAAATTGTTAGAAGAGATTGATCGTTCTTATACAATCCAATTATTATCTGATAGCAAATCGGGCATCAAGACAGTGAAGGGTTTAAAGGAGTACGAAGGATCAAAACATCATGTTACAAATATCCGCAGTGAGAGACGTTATCAGAGACAACAGTGGACTATGTAACACAGCCGACAACGTTGCAGATATTTTTACCAAACCCCTTGCAAGACCTACATTCTTTAAATTCAGAGAATCAGGTCAGATGGGGGTTCGTATACTATACTCTAGTATACTCCAGTATACTCTAGTATACTCTAGTATACTTTACTATACTATACTTTAGAATACTCTAGTATACTCTAGTATACTCTAGTATACTCTAGTATACTATACTTTAGAATACTCTACTATACTCTACTATACTATACTACACTATACTATACTATACTACACTATACTATACACTGAAGCTCTATGGTGAGTGGATATACTGTTCTTGCTTTTTTCTTTCTCTATCAATAGACTCCTTTCATAGTATTTATTGGGCATATTCATACAGTACCGTAAATATGTACAATACCCTCTTTATACACACATAATTAGAAAGTAAAGCAGGCCCCCAATTATAGTGTAAAAATAGCGCTAATTAGAAAATAAAGTAGACCCCGAAATAAATCTCTAATTTGTCTTACACATGAATTTCTATTATAATATCTCATATTTATAAGATTATTATATATGTGAATTTGTATTTTACAGGTGTAAATCTATACACTATGTTATACTATACACTATACTACAATAGAAATTATACTATACTATACACTATACTGTAATGGAAATTATACTATACTATACTATACTATACACCATACTGTACACTATACACTATGCTATATTATACTTCTATACTATAATATAGCATACTTGTCAACGAGTACTTAGCATGTAAGAGTCGATGTACTTCGTAGAGGCGTTTATATATACTGAAGATAAGTTGAAAATACTTCTACACTACACTATAAAATACTACACTAGACCTCTTATTCCCCATTCAAGAGTCTCTACATATGACCCCGCTTTTATGTCGTTACCACCGAGAACGTCCGATATATAAAGGGGATGAGAGCCCAGCTTTGAACGGAAAAACTCCACTGACTTAAGATTAAGCTTATTGAATAAATACAAGAATCTGCTATTAACTGAGAGTAGCTATCATCATAATATTACGTGACTGGGCGACTTCCTACTTCACGTTGTCCTTCAGAAGACTCCAGAATACCAATATGGCATCGTTCCTGGAGGTCCTTTTGTATAAGCCGTTCGGGTTTCTTCTTTGAGGAACCATCCACGAGCAAAGTATTAGTAAGGTTTAAATGTATTGAAGCACATAGCATGATGTATGATATATGGTATGATTTATGGTATATATGTATGATTTATGATATATGGTATGATTTATGGTATGATTTATGATATATGGTATGATTTATGGTATATGGTATGATTTATGGTATGATTTATGGTATGATTTATGGTAGATTTATGGTATATGGTATCATTTATGGTAGATTTATGGTAAATAGTATGGTATATATACGTTGGATTCTGGTTACGTCCAGTACTCTGTTTTGTATGTTTAATCACCGATGGATTCCCAGTAGGTGGGAATCCGAGTACTTATATAGCTAACTTGTGGGTACCAGAGAAGTGGACTATGGTAGTTAAATGCTATGTCACGGGGTATGGCGCCTTGGACGAGTCATTGGCATTCGTAGGCTCGAACAATACCTCTATGGTAGTGTATCTACCCATGGTGGGTCTAACAATATAGTACGGTATGATATATGGTAGGGTATGATTTATGGTTTATAGTATGGTATGGTATGATATATGATATGGTACATGGTATGGTATGGTACATGGTATGGTATGGTATGATATATGATATGTGATACAGTGGTAGGTTAGCAGTGTAGCATTAGTATAGATCATAAAGTGGTGGTCAGTTTTCTGTAGTCAATAGTCAGTAGTGAGTGACTGCAAATAGATTGCACGGACCTGATGGAATCATGAATACAGTGATATTTTTTATGGTATATGGTATTTGGTATATGGTATGGTATATGGTTTGGTATATGGTATGGTATATGGTATGATTTATGGTATATGGTATGATTTATAATTTATGATTTATGATTTATGGTACAGTGATACCAGTGAGAAATAGGGTGTACAGATACATTATCCACAATACAGAAATGTATACACGAACAAAAATATTATATAGAATCCATGAAAAACCCATTAGAACCTTATAACCCTTACGGACACCGGCTAAAGCCTCAGGCCACTTAATAATTCTAACTTTTGTGGGACTACTACTTTCATGCTTTGATAACTTTGTTAATGTAAACTTGTATTGGTTACTGGTCCTCGAAAAGAAGAACAGAAACGGCTTATATAACTAAGAATAGAAACTTGGTATAGAAAAACTCGTCTTCCGAATATTGGACAGGATTGTCATCAGAACAATGGAGAGGATTATCACCATAGTATGCAAATTCGGATGGCCATTGTTCGATCCAACAGAATAGGCTTCAAGATTCCTCTATACTCTGGGCCTCTCTATTGTGGATCTGACAGATGTGTGGATAGCGACTTTGAAATAAAAATTTCTTCATGATTAAGAATATGTTCTTTTATTTTTTGGAAGTGTTCATCAATACCATAGCTACACACTGCTTCATTGCTGAGTATTTGAAATAATGCTTAATGCACAGTCGGTAGTTTGTTAACTCAACTATATGTTTCTATAATGATGTACTCTTTTTATATTTTTAAGGTGAAATCTCATAAGACGATGGAGGTTCACTTTAATGATTCCATTGATGTTGCCCATCCCATAATAAATACAATTCTATAACATCAATGTAAAAAAAAGTCAGGTAGGATTAATGCGGAATCATATTATCCAATGTTTCAATAATCGTATTATTAGTCAAGAGTTACTGTCTATGCATCTATACTTTTATTATGAAGCACTTTAAAATATCCAATGCATCATAGTTAATATTGGGTTTGTCCATGCACCCTACCATGTCTTGGATGTTTAGCAGGCATTACCTTGTTGTTGTGAGTCATGCCTTTTTTTTGTTGATGCCATGAGCTTTAATATCAAGCTATTTAAAGAACTCAACCCTTTTCTTTATAGAACGTAGAGGTAGAAGACTAATCATTATGACCCTAATGAGATGGGCTATTGACGTTTTACAATATTAATGACATATAACTCCAAATTAGGGAAATCGATTGAAAAAAAGAAATGAAAAGATATGACCTTCCAAGGCTCCTGGACAGTGTCTGAAAAGACCCGAGTCATGTATTAAAATTAACTCTAATTCAGAATCTCTAGTACCCCAGTTAAATTAAATTCTATCAAATCTTGCTTCTACGAATATAGACAGCAGAAACGAAACTCTAGGATTGAATTACTACTCCAGGTCCACAGAATCATCAAAATCATCTTGGGGAAGATCAACTACTCTCACGGTTTGAGTCTTATCAGTATAGTCCAATAGGTTTGTATCTTATGTAAGTATTAAAGGATACATGTGGTGAATCTTACCACCAAAGAGTCAATAGATATAAGATTTGGATATTGTACGCTAGAGAGTACGGTATAGGTTATGATTTATATGATGGTATATGTCTATGTTAATGGTATAGACTATGATGTAGGGTGGTCACTGATATTATGAATTAGGCTTTTTCCAAGAAAGACCCAGGCCGGGGATATGCCCGTGTATGCTCACTTATGAAGGAGATTTCAAGCTTTAGACCCTCGGTTCTGCACTAAGTAGTATAAGCAGATAATGATCAAGAATGAGATCAGAAAGAATCAGATCGGAAAGAATGAGATCAGAAAGAATCAGATCAGAAGGAATCAGATCAGAAGGAATCAGATCAGAAGGAATCAGATCGGAAAGAATGAGATCAGAAAGAATCAGATCAGAAGGAATCAGATCAGAAGGAATCAGAGCAGAAGGAATCAGAGCAGAAAAAATCAAATGAGAGCAGAAAGAATCAAAACAGAAGATATCAATCAAACACAATTATTCCAGCGCTTTGGCTAGAGCCTTTTCCTTTCTCCTCTTGGAGGCCTCAATCATCTCCTGTCTCTGCTTCCGTTTACGCTTCAAGACCTTGGGCACTGTGCTGATCTGCTTCCTTTCAATTTCCTTGGTCCGGATCCGTCTCCTCTGGGTGCCCGTGAGATGGCTGGTATTTTCCATCCACAGACTGTAACCCGTAGATCCCGATTGTTTCATGACATTGATGATGGGCTTGACTCCCATCTGGTCCTCTTTGGTAAAAAACGTCACGGCCTTTCCGATTTTTCCTCCTCTTCCTGTTCTTCCGATCCGGTGCACATAGGCCTGGGCCGTCTGTGGAACATCGTAGTTGATCACTAGATTGACTCCTTTGAAGTCCACTCCTCTGGCAAGCACATCGGTCGTTATGAGCACCCAGATATCTCCATTTTTGAACCGTTTGATCACGTCATCTCTCTGTTTAGGCGTTTTTTCAGCATGAATCACGTCCACATTCAACTTATCGTAAAGTAATTCGTGGAAAAGCGCTTTTGCTCGGATAATCGACTGCAAAAAAATAATCACTGGGGGCTTAAACTCTCCTTGCTGGAGCATTTGACGAATAGCAACAAGCTTACCTTCCTCAGAGCCTGTGAATACTAATTTCTGGTCAATAGTGGAAGATGCGGAGTCTTTGAGACCAACCACAATTCTCACATTATCTCTCATAATGGACCGTGCAAGTTCCTCCACACCCGAAGGAATAGTAGCCGAGTAAATGGACTTTCTCAAGCGAGGGTGTTTGAGTTCGGCCAAAATAGAGTCTGTTTGCTCCACAAAGCCCTTATCAAAGAGCCGGTCTGCTTCATCAATCACAAGCTCTTCCACATTCGACAAATCAACGTGGCCTGTTTTCACCAACTCAAGAAGTCGCAATGGAGTGGACACGAGAATGGCGTACTTGGACGCATTGACGATATTTTGTTGGAGCCTAGATGCTAGTGGCCGAGATAATATGGCGCTGGGGAGTGCCTTGAGGCCCTTGGTAAGAGTCTCGAGTTGCTGGTGGATCTGCAGAGCCAATTCATTGGTTGGGGCAATGATGAGGCCACGGATGGCGGAGTTTTTGGCCTGACCTCTTTTTTCCGCTGAATTTAGCAACGTCTGGATCATGGGAATCACAAACGCAAGTGTTTTTCCCGATCCCGTGGGTGCACATGCAATCAAGTCTCGTTGGCTGAGAGAAACTGGAATAGCTTCACATTGGATGGGCGTGGGCTCGATGAATTCCGCTTCGAGCAAGTTGTGCCGAAGCTTTTTGCTGAGGTTGAACCGGGAGACCAAATCCTGGAACGAGGCAATGGGCAACGGCACATCTTCTCCGGTCACCGTGGTCCTGCACTTCTGCCGGAACCTCTGTGCATCCTCTGCAGAGGAAATAGTAAGAGTGGGGGTTTCATCGTCATCGTCGTCATTTTCGGGTTCTTCTTTATCGTCATTTTCGTCATTTTCTCCCTCCTTTTCCGGGGCCCGCTTTTTATTGGTCTTGAAGAAATCGGTCTCTCTGTCCACCTCGTCCTGTATAGACTTAGGCTTGGGTTTTTCTGCCTTCGGAAGAGTAAAATCCGCAGAGGCTTTTTTCGTATTCTTGAGAGCTGCACCTCTCGATAAGATCCTGAAAATGTCCATCGTAGTGGTTTGGGTATTAGAGATGGAGATGGCTCGCGGGATGAGATCATCGCAGAGCCATACTGCAGATAAGATATCCAGTAACTCTTACCACGAACACACGAACTACCACCGGTTTGTGTTTTTGGATAAAACAAGAGCAGGAAAAAAGTATTTTAAGGGCTAATTGGACTGGCTTCAACCATGTGGAGATTGACCCTTTTTTTTTGCTTTAATAGCTTTGTCCGTAGTGTGGTGTACGGGTCTACCACACAGACCATCCGCGCGAGCGAACCCACCACTGCACTAAAAGAGTACTGAAAAAAAGTGAAAAATCTCACCACCACCACATCCAAATCAACCCCAGTCTAGGTTGGCAATTCCCACACCCAAGATCACCAACCGTAGTTCCAACCTCAAATAAATCCAGTTTGTCTCAAGTACTCCAATCCCCAAATCAGTTTTTTTTTCCTTCATCACCCATCCAATATCTTGTGCCATGTCGATCACAGTATTCACTAGAAACATCTTCGTCCAGGCGAAAAGTGGAATCCGCAAAGACCCCGCCCACGTCCTCACCACCTTCAGTGGCCGGAAGTACGAGCAGAGCGAGCCCAACTTAAAGCGGGTCAAACAGTTTTTGGCAGACAAATATGCCATCCCCGACGACATGGCCCTACAAGTGCTCACGCACAAGTCGTTCGCCAATGGAATCAAGCCATACAACGAGAAGTTGAGTGTGATGGGGTCTAAGTTGCTCAATCTCTTTTCGGCCAAGCACGTGGTCGGCGACAATTGCCAGAGTGACATGGCTATCAACGGCAAGAACATGGATGTGTTGGGGTCGCCCATGGCTAAGGAGTTGGGAGGTCGTATGGCCTTGGGAGTGTTTGCCAAGAACAACAAGTTGAATGACATTATGTTCTGGAAATCTTACAACCACCTGTTGAGTTTCGAGGAGAGCGGTGAGTTGAAGGTCAGTGCCCAAATGATGTATGCCTTGGTGGGAGCAGTGACTTTTGTCCATGGAAAAAAGATTGCTGAGGACTTCATCAGGGAGAAGTTGTTGACAGTGGAGAATGGCATCGAGGCCTTGGCCGCAAAGTACCTCCAGCTGTGAACAGGAGTAGGCCTCCATCGTCAGGTTATCACTGAGATGACCTCCCATGAGACTCACGAGGCTCCAGTTGACTTATCAGACTTATGAGACCTATGCTTTTCTAAGCTCAAGAGACATGAGACATGAGATCAAGTCTTGCTGAGAAAACTCTGGGAAAACTTTGAGACAACTTCTAATTTAAATGAAACTCGTGAGACTCACGGGACTTCACTCTCACTTAGCCTGGGACCTCTGAGACTCAATTCATCAGCACAGACTCCCAAGGGACTTAATTCAAAGAGTCACATTAATGAGAGTCACTTTGATGAGACTTTTTATTATGACAATCGCTTTCATCAGAGTCATATCAATGAGACTCGTGAGTCAAATGAGTCATTTGGTTGAGACTGACACTTATTTTCATGAGACTCATTCGGTCAAGACTAATGAAACTCCTTTTGCCTACTTGACTCAATGAGACTTGAGACTCAGTTTTAAGGCTTATAAGACTATTGAGTCAATGAATGTTCTTATGAGCCTTATTCTGACGAGCCTTATTCTGATGAGCCTTATTCTTATGAGACTGACAGTTCATTGAGACCGAGACAGACACTGGAACGAACGAATAGCGTGAACTTTGATGAATGAGATTCACCAGTGACTCGAAATAATGAGACTGTCGAGATCTTCTGAATCACCAAATGAAACTGAGACTCGACCATACACATTGACTTGAGACTCACAATGAGACTCGATGTGCAAGTGAATGTGGGCCATAAAATCCGTGTTTTTTCAGCCTATCACGTCACTCCAATGTTGTTCAAGTGGCCACCTCTAGACCACGTGACTGGATCAGACTCTAGATCATACTCTAGATTAGACCAGAGTTTCACCTGTCCTTAGACCATGTATATACAAACATTCACACGCCACTCAGTACTTATACCACTCAGTACTTATAGCATCATAGTGCTTATAGTAATCTCAAACCACCTTAGTACACTCTCGTGAGTATACGACTCATTCAGGCCTTTCTTCTGTATGCCCTTCTGACTCTCTGACTACCCTTACTCCATGTGAACAAAGAGTATAGTGTAAAGTTCAACTGGACATTTAAGAGGCTCTAGATTGGCATCATTGAACCCGAGAAAACCAACCATCTCCAATTCATCATGATATCTCAGATCGAAATCCATAACCATCAGAATACTTACGGAACCATAACAATTATATCATATGAATAGAATACCAGACTCGACCAGAGAGTATAAGGGCAGTTATCTAAAGCATATCCGATTGGCCTTAAAACCATAAAACCATAAGCCCATACTCTATAGTCTATCAGCTAATACACCAAAGCACGATCCAATTATTTATTCCTTTTTATTATAAATAACCCGACATAAGTTCCCAGATTTTTTTATAAACTGATTTTCAAGGAGTCAAAAAAGAGCGTTTAGAATAAATTTGGAAACTGAAGATTCGCAAGGGGGAGGGTCGCCTTTTATAGACAATTCCTCATCCCTGGCCCCGCCCACTTTATTTGCAGCCACCAGCTATGCAGGCCCACCAACTGCGAAACATATAAAGCCACCATACCCCCCCTTTTTTTCCCCTCTAATTAATACCCTCCTTTTTTCTATGATCAAAATCTGGTAACGTCATAATACGACAGCTAATTGAATGCTCCACTCAACAGCTCTCCACAACACCACAACTGAGTAAGTTCAAGTGACTTAATAGTACTCACGGGTCCGTTTCACTAAGCCTAGAAAACACAATTATCATGGAAAAGCTCTACCTTAGAGATTCCAACTAAGATCTTCAACTATGGAAGTTTGCCATCAAGGGAGCTTCTCATTCTAGAATAATTGGTAAGTCTTATGGATGTTCCAACCATAGATGTTCCAACCATAGATGTTTACTACGATACATCAATACACATTGGTATACAACACTACAATGAATAATACTCTAGAACATACTTCTACAAGAAGACTTATGAGTTATAGTATGAGCGAATTTGAGAGTTGTTGGGTGGTGGGTTTGCTTGTGTCGTGTACGTACCATAACCAACCTAACGAAGAAAATCATGTGCTGAGACCGCTGGTCAAGTGCATGAGCACACGCACGCGTTACCCCACACATGTGACTTGAACCACGGCTCGCTCACACTAGAGACTACAACAACAAAACAAAACCTACTTCAAAACTACACGCTACAACAACAACAACAACAACTAAACAAAACTAAAACTACACCAGAACCAACACCAAAGATGTCTTCAGATAATGAATTTGCTCATGCTCTTGCAGGGGCTGGAGGAGGAGCCCTCTCGATGGTGGTGACTTACCCTTTGGTGACGTTGTCTACGCTAGCACAGACCACGCAAAAGAAAAAAGAGGTGGAGAAAAATGCAAGCGACCAATCAAAGGACGCCAAAGCTGAGGATCTGTCGACGGTCCAAGCACTTAAAGGGATTTTACAAAAAAAGGGCGTGCTGGGCCTTTACTCGGGGCTTGAGAGTGCGTTATATGGAATCACCTTGCTGAACTTCATTTACTACTACTTCTACGAGTTTACCACCAATGTTTTCGTGCGGGCCAATATAGCTGCCAAGCGGAAAAGAGGCTTGTCCACGGTGCAGTCCATTGTCACGGGCGCCATTGCTGGGGCCATCACTGTGGTGGGCACCAATCCATTCTGGGTAGCCAACACTCGGATGATGACACGTGTCAAGGAGAATGGCGAACGCAGTCACTCTACAATCAAGTCGATACTTGAAATCATCGAAACCGATGGTGCTGCCACGCTTTTTGCCGGAGTTTTCCCTGCTCTCGTGCTTGTCATCAACCCCATCATCCAGTACACCATTTTTGAGCAGGCAAAGAACGTGATTGTGGCCAGCGGAGGCGTGCAGAGCTTTAATGCCGTCAAGGCCTTTTTCATTGGTGCATTCGGCAAGTTGGTGGCCACCACTCTTACTTATCCGTACATCACGCTCAAGTCCCGCATGCACGTGAAGAAAAAGGAGCTTGGTTCGGAAAAACTCTCCATGTACCAGGAGATCCGCAAAATTATCCGCGAGGAGGGCTTGGAGGGCTTGTACCGTGGCTTGGCCATCAAGTTGTTTCAGTCCATCACTACCGCTGCCTTCTTGTTCTACTTCAAGGAGGAGTTGTTGAGTGGAAGTATTACCTTGGTGAGTATTCTCCGTGGCAACAGGCTCAAAAAGCTGGTTATCAGGGGCTGATTTGTTCAGAAGAAATGAGAGAAAAGGGAATGAAGTTTAAGTTATAGTGAATGGTTGGAAGATATGAGAATGTGAGAATGTGAGAATGTCAGAATCTGAAACGTTTGAAACGGATATAACTGGGGTACAAAGGTGAATCTGGAGATATAAAGGAATTGAGATTCCCAATCTTTTCTCATCAGCGCCCATAATTATGACTTGGGTTGTTAGCTGTGTTCATGACAATTGGGGTGATTATTACACATGTCATGGCGCTCTATACATTATAGAGTTATGATCATTATACAGTTATGATCATTATACAGTTATGATCATGATATGATTAGGATCATAATATTAATATGGTCACGGTATTAATATGATTCACTCTGAATTGACCATTCCTTATGGAAATTCTACTTTATCATTCGAATTCTTATATCATGGAACATGAGTTTATTATGAGTCATGATGAATCCTGACTTCTTGAACATGATTGAGAGATATAATTTCAAACTGCGACCCACTTTTCAAGAGTTGTGTCATTGTTTACCATAGCGTTCATCATATGGACTGCTGATTGGTTCATAATATGACTATGATCATGCTCATAGAGGTGTGATACCCAAATGTCTTATATCAGAATTATGATCGTTCATGAGCGAAGATCTACCAAACTCCATCACCATAATTCATTGTCGTGACCCATAATTCTTATGAGTTCTGGTCCATTCAGATCATAATACATTATATGCGCTATGGATGGTCTCGTTTGCATCCATAGTGCGACGAGTGCGCGAGTTCCGGGCTAAGCGCGGCGCAGCTCTTTTCCCTCAGTCTCAGTCTCAATCTCAGTCTCAGTCTCACGCACTCCATCTACTCATTTCTCACTCTCACTACTTCTCATCCCACACCACATTCTTTAGCAGCGACTCTTTCCCAAACCTTTTATACGAATAAGTGACTTGTTTAGATACAGGACGGGATGTCACGGGACGCTCTGCCCACACCCATGTCCGGCGTGCAAGCAGAGTCTCCACTGGCCCATATACTCCATCCCCTACCCCAGCCCACCAATGAACAAACTCCCACAACAACAATTACAGACACCAATACAGACAGCAGTATAAATACAAATAGAAGTACAAACGCAAATACAACTACAAACACAAACACAAGTGTAAATGAATTGGGTGTGGGGAATAAAGCTGGGGATACTATTGATGGAGAACTTGATGGAGAACTTGAGGCAGAACTTGAGGCAGAACTTGAGGGAGAACTTGGAGGAGAACTTGGAGGAGAGCTTGGTCGCGGAATTGGGGGAAATGCGGGAATTGGGGGAATTGGGGGAATAAGACGGAAAAGTGAAAATGGCAGCGACTTGACGGAACAAGAAGCGGTCCGCAACACCACTGCATCTCCCGATATGGAGTCTGAAACCTCCACCAAACGGACCGTGGCTCGAAGGGCTTGTCTTGCGTGCCGGGAGAGGAAGATCAAGTGCGATGGAGAGGCCCTCACCCAGAAAGATCCCCCGGCCGATCCTGCACCCATTTGCTCCAACTGCAAGTTCGTTGGCCTTGAATGCGTGTTTGTACAGAGTATGCGGGGTGGACGGCGTCGAAAACGGCTCCTGGACGTGCCGGCCATGGAAGGAGAGTCGAAGTATCTGAAGTACGGGAGAGACGGTGTTTTGAGGGACGAAATCCGGGATGGGGGAAACGGTCATTATGGAGGAAATAGACATTCTGGAATTTATGGCAATTACAGGGGTACTGGGGGTCATGTGACTTCTGGAAATGTATTAAATACGAGACTAAATGGGTGTGTGAGTGCTGGTCCTGGAACTGGGCTGGCTGGAGTGTCCCTCGGAAATGGCCCCGGTACTGCCCCCGGTACTGCAACCAGTGCTGGAGTGACTCCCAGGATAACCGGACAATTCCCAGTGGCTCTGTCTATGTCCACGCCGACCACGTCCTTCTCCCAAAAATCATCGTTTGGAGACTTTGCCAACCTCAAACTCCCGTCTCCAACGCTCCTGTACGCATCGTCATACTACGACTTCCCGTCTGGAGAAAGTGGACTGGCCGACCTGGAGTGCCTGGGTCCGTTCCACCTGCACAGAGGCCATCGGTGGAAAGAACATTATGGCGGAGGCAAACATGGCCAATGGAGACATGGACATCACCATTTCAAGGGTCCAGGCCCCCGGCACCGTTGGAAACACCATGAAGGGTACTGTCCACAGTTTGGCCCGTCTTTTGGGCTGCACTTTGGGCCTCCTCCACCTCCTCCACATTTCGGACATCCTCCTCCTCCTTTTGGGCCTCCTCCTCACTATGGTCCTTACCATACAGGCCCTCCGTTCCCCTACTTTCCATATCTGCATCCAATGGGGGCCTATGGGCCACATGAACACCGAGGAAAGGCTCACCGAAGAGACCATGATACTGAGTATGTCCGTGAGCCTGAATATGTTCGTGACACTGAGTATGTCCGTGAAGCTGAATATGGGCCGGGTATGGCTTCATCCGAACCCTTTGGTTCGCCACGTGGAGATGTAGCCGAAATGGCCGGTTCTCTGCGGGATTTGGCTAATCTCGAAGGCCTGAGCTCGTCTCGTCCACAGTCGGATTCACCCAGAGACACCAATTACCATGAGGAAGAGTATTGGCGCAAAACAAAAAATGACTATGGGCCTTCCAAACCCGATGAGTATGCATATGAACCCCCGGGACTGCACGACAGTCCATATGAAGGCTATCGATACGGGCCAGGAGCTCCATTTGAGGGGAATTATGGACCTCCTCCCCATGGTCCCCCACCTCATGGACCTGGGACTGAACCAGGAAATGACGTCTATGGCCCCCACCATCCACACTATGGACGGCACGGCCCGGGCTCAAAACCTTCCCACCATGGGCCTCACTTTAAAAGGCTCCATCGGTACCGCCCTGGACCTGGCAATTGCCGAAGCCATGACTTTGATGATGAGGCACAAAATTACATAAAGGACCGACCAGAAAGTCTATACAGTTATGACGAGTCTCGAAGTTATGGTGCCTCGCCTATGGACCGAGAAAAATGGCAAAACCGGTTTGGTCTGAAAACGGAAACTACGGATTCCAAAGATTTGGACTCGGCTTTAGAATCTACTTATCTGCAGTCAGGAAGATGGGAGAAATCAGTTGCATCCGTGCCAGAAAGATGGGGTAAAAAAGATAGGATTTCTCTGCAGTCTCTGATCGACCGGCAAATCGGCATACTGAATCTCTCTGTCAACGACACACAGAAAAGCTACAGTGACACATTATCCGTTCAATCGGGGAATAGAGAAGTTAAACGAGAAATCAGTGGTGGAAGTACATTTAGTGTCCATTTGGATGCTTATGAGCTTGAGGAAAACGACTTGCCTTGTCAGAGGGATATGCAGGAGCTCCTAGACTTCTACTACGAGTACATCCAACCCCGGGAATTGGTTCTTCCGCCCAAAAACCTTTTCCTCAAGTGGGTTCCGCTCAGCTCCGATAGTTCGGTGTACCATGCATTGATAGCTACAGTGTGTGAGAAAAGGGCATGGAGGTTTAGCCAAAACCCCCGGCATTGGATCGAAAAAATCTACAAATTCTGGGACAACTTATCGGACTACGGCATGGTACTCTGCTCGTATTTGATGTGTCATACGAGGGACGTTTTCCGGGCTCCACAGGCTCTTTTGTCCAGTATAGCCCAGTGCTGGGGCTATGTACAGGAAAACCGATATATGGAGGCCGTAAAAAAGGAAACCACCTTAAATGCACGGAAACTGTCTGAGCGGGAATCTTTACTCCACATAATTTGGACATTAAGTGTGGGATGTCTCTGTTATCGGGCTGCTGGAGGATACCCGTATACACCTGCACAGATGGGGGGAACGGGGCTCATAACCGTGGGGTATTTAAAGGAGAAGATCCCGTTTCCCTTGTCCGGTGCAGGAATCGACCCCGCCAAAACAAAACAGCTCTCTCGGATTTCCGTGGTTGACTATGACAAAAAACAGCTTGATAACGTAAGTTGTGTGATACTAGCAGTGGAGCATTCTCTGCAGGTACTCGACCAAATAGGGAAGGAGGGTGGCCTGATTGGGAATGGGCCTCAATTCTTGGAGTGTGAGGCTCTTGAAACTTACTTCTCCTTGTACACATACAGGATGGAAAAAGATCTTTTGATCATTGATTCCTGTGTGGTGAAGGCCCAATTGATCAAGCTCCGAACAGATATTATGCAGTACGAGCATTTATTGAAAGCAGGACTTTTCGGATGCTTTTCCCAGCCTGTCACGAGCAATACTGTGCCCGAATATAATGCCTCGGACTTGAAGCAGATCCAAAGTCCTTCCAATTTGGAGTTTCTTGAGGGCTTGGTGCATGTGTGCAAAAAAATCGTTGGTATCTTCCACATGTACCAGGGTTATACGCAAGAAAACACCCATAAGCTTTCAGTGGGTTTTTGTGGGTCCGAAAAACCATTGCCAGAATTGAGTTCCTGGGTAGGAATACCTCTTCATGCTAGCTTATGTGCACACTCGCTTGCACGAGCCATACCTATATTGATACTCTTTTGGGAAACCCTTGACGAACCAAGAAAGAAAGCTTTTGGCGATGTCAATACTGAAAAGCTCCAACAATGGCAGGATACAACGTTAGAGTATCTCCAGCAGGAAACAAAGTACGGGGATCCGGAGGGCGTGCATGCAGGACTCGATAAGATTTCTCGAAATCTCCAACTGTTCCGGACATTAGCGCGTGGAGTAACCAGCTAAGGGTGGTCAAGAGTGAAGGGAAAGTCAGTGGAGTGAATTTGGGTTGAAGGAGAAAGGTGTCGGTGAAAAAGTGGGAGATTTATGCTGTGTGAGCACGTGATACACTGGCACAAATCACATGATCCGGATCACATGGCGATAATGCGAAGTTGCGAACTTTTATCTACATTGACATCATTGGCAAACCAGCAACATGATCAGTATCTTCAAGCCCCCCGTGTGTTCTCGGTTCCCCTCGGTTGAAACGCTCAATCGGGATGTAACCCCGATAGCCGTGCATTCACATAATGATTACTGGCGCAAGCAGCCTCTTGTGGATGCGCTTCTGCTTGGGTGTATCAGTGTGGAGGCCGATATTTGGAAGTTCCCCAAACCGTATATGGTCACCGACACGTATACCAAAAGCACGGCGAAATTCAAATCCAACGAGCTCTACGTGGGCCATAACCAGATGCATTTGGAGGCCGAGCGCACGTTGGAGAAGATGTACTTGGAGCCACTCCAAGCGTTTTTGGAGTCGTCCAATAAGCACTTTTCGTTTGCAAAAAAACCCAAGATGAACGGCGACGACCTGGTGCTTATAGGTGAAGATTTCGTGCATGGAGTCTTCTATGATGACCCCGAGCGAACGCTTGATTTATGGTTGGATATCAAAACAGATGCCAACGAGACGTATTTGTTTTTACAAAGGCAACTCCAGCCGCTCATTGAAAAAGGGTACTTGACTTCATACACTGAAGATAAAGGTATCGAGCGCGGGCCCATAACCGTGACGCTTACCGGAAACGTTCCCTGGGAACTCATCGAAGCCGAAAACACTCCAACTCGCCATGTTTTCCTCGACTGTCCCCTTTATGATCTACAGCAAGCCTCAGAAGAAACGTTGGCAAAGTACAGAAAGTTGTGCATATATGCAAGCACATCGTACCAGCGAGAGGTGCAAGAAC
Organism: Metschnikowia sp. 13-106.1; assembly: GCA_002374735.1. NCBI lineage: Eukaryota > Fungi > Ascomycota > Pichiomycetes > Serinales > Metschnikowiaceae > Metschnikowia > Metschnikowia sp. 13-106.1. The sequence continues at coordinate 16,091 of NLAL01000195.1, forward strand.
ATCGACAGCCAGGAACCCAATCGTCAATGGATATGGTCAATGTGGCCCATTCCAACGGACTCAAGGCGCGAATCTGGGGTGGTCCTGAGTGGCCTCGTCGTCTACAAGCAGACTATTGGACAAAGGTGTTGGGGGATGGGTATGATCTTCTCAATACGGATTATATCCATGGTGCCAGTGAGTACTAAGAAGCAATCGAAGACTGGAAGGGCAGAAAAGAACAGAAATTCAGGACTACAAAGATAGAAAGAACAGAAATGCAGGACTACAAAGATAGAAAAGAGTCAGAAAAGAAACAGAAAAGCTTCGTTACCAGCTTGTGGGTACACCGTGGTGGATTTATGGAACAAGCTCGGCCACAAGTCGATTTCCTATGCCAAGCACTTATAGCATTGGGCTGTCTGGATGTTTGCCTTGATTATCATTCCATTCTGTGTGCTCTTGTTGGCCTTCAAGGTCCACTTTGATATGTTTTACAGGTCCGGAACCGGAGACTTTACCATGTCGTCGTTGTTCCAATCCAACCTGCACGGTTCTGATGTTGGATGCGGCCCTAGAAATGTCACGATTGGACACTCGTTTGTTACCATCAAAATTCAAGGTTTGACCGGTGGTTTGCTTCACCCTCGCGTCCAGGTTTTCCCAGAATAATGAGTTAGATGCCGTGAAAAACAAAAAAGCAGGAGTGCAAAGATAGAAACAGAGTCAGAAAAGTTCCAAAAAAAAAAGTGCCAGAAAAATATCTAGCCAAAAACAAGAATTGAAAAAGAATCACAGAAAAATGGCTAATAGAATTGGCGACTGAAAAAACTTCGAGACGCAAACAGTTACAGACTCGAAAGCAGATTTAGAGAAAATATCAGATTTAGAGGAAAATTAGAAACTCCGAATGATCTGATAATGACATGGCTGGATCACTATACGTTGATGTTGACAGTACGGAACGTGACAACAGAAAGTGGACATGTCCGAGTCAATATCCGAATGCCGCAGATATCCAGGGAAACTTAGTATACTATGTGCAAAGTCGAGCATGGTTGCAATGAAACGAATATAGTAGAAACAAGAGAGTACTGGACATATTATGTCTAGTTTAGGGGCTGCTGATGATATTTTTGCATCTAGAGAAAGACGGGTCGTGTGTCACCCAATTTGGGTCTAACGAAATATTTCTAATCTGTGTGGGTCAATTGCAACTTCAAAAAAAGGACTGGTCTGTCTGTACAAGTAACCTCAAAAATGAATTTACGGCAGTTCACAGGTCCTTGGCAGATGGACCTCGGAATTAGTCCCGGTTGGACCCCGGAATTGGGAGCCCGGTGGAGCTCAAACACCCGTGCACCATGCTTCCTCAGCACAAAAAGGACCAACTCAAAGCACTCTTTTTCGCCTTAAATTTCATTTCAAGGATATTTTTGGAATCCTGGAATTCCGGATATCACAATGGTTATATTTTAAGTCAGAAATAATGACTGAGTGTCTCAAAAAAGTGAAGGAGCCAATCAATTCCGGGCGCGGTCCCCAGTTCCGGCCCAGTTCCGGCCCAGTTTCGGGGACGCGGGCTCCAAACCGCCATCAACAAAGTAGTCCATGGTATTTATGACATGATAATAATTTATATCTATATACTCTAATAATTCATATCTATATACTCTAATTTATATCTATATACTCTAATAATTCATATCTATATACTCTAATTTATATCTATATACTCTATCTCTATGGTTGGCCCTACACGTTCTCCTTCAACCACTCGTACACATAGAAAATGGTGGCATTGGCCGGAATACACCTTACCAAGGTGATCCCCAAGCCATTGTACAAGTTCCGAGCGCCACCAGGAGTAGCCAAAATGGAGGCTAGCACGGAGCGAATAGAAAGGCTCTGGTAGTGCCGGCCCGAAGTGTGCGAGGTCTGGATGTTGGACTTGATGGTATCCACCGGGTAAATAGACAAGTTGAAGAGTAAGCCAGCAGCAGCTCCACTCACTAGGTTATTTGTATTTTTGGATCCGGGGTAAAAAGAGCTAAGTATGGCATTTGTTTTCTCATAAGTAGCAAACCAAATGGCCGTGCCCACCAGTTCTCGGAGTACCGTCAGAGAGAGGCCCAGCCAGAGCCCGGAAACACCATTTTTCTGCACAATCTGGCGCATGACCGAAGCATAGCTGTGGTTGGAGCCAGTTTTTAAGGTCAGGTCCAAAGCTTTCGTTCCATTTTTTGTGGTATTTTGGAGGTGTTTTGTGGTGTTTTGAAGGTGTTTTGTGGTGTTTTGGAGGTGTTTTGTGGTATTTTGGATGTTTTTGGTTCCACTGTTGGTTCCACTTCCAGTTCCATTTTTTGTGATGTTTTGAAGGTTTTTTGTTCCATCTTGGTTGTTTTTTGTAGTATTAACAATCTGAAGGTTACACTTGACCAACTCCACAGGCGTCAACACAAACGATGCAGCAATGCCCGAAAATGCACCCGAAGTACACACACACAGCAATGATTTCGGGTCCAAGCCCAGGGCCTGGAGCCCGTTTTTGCATTGTTCATACGCCCCAAAAATCACCGCCGTCTCAAGGCACGCACCCACTAGCGGAGCCTTGAGGCCCTTGTAGAAGCCATTGACTATGCCTTCACGAGAGTAAATGTGCAGGAGCATAGCCACGGTGGACGGCGAGTCCGACGCAGACTGGAGCCTCACCTTGACGGTATCGAATGGGAACTCGATGATCTTGGCAAGGCACCCGGCCACTGCTCCATAGGCGATCTCTTTACTGGCTTCCATATGGTCCATGAGTGGTGGACATGAGCGTGCGCGATGCACACCGTGCAGAAACATGGCCATACAGGCACTGTAGCTATTTATTGTAATCATGTAAAAATTTGCTACATGACCTAATTGATTCATTTACTTTTTATTTATTCATTTATTTTTTTTATTCATTTATTTTTTTTTATTCATTTACTTTTTATTTATTCATTTACTGTCTATTTGATTCATTTACTTTTTATTTATTCATTTATTTTTTTTATTCATTTACTTTTTATTTATTCATTCACTTTTAATTTATTCATTTACTCTTTATTTATTCATTTACTTTTTATTTATTTATTTACTCTTTATTTATTCATTTACTCTTTATTTATTCATTTACTGTCTATTTGATTCATCTAACTTGTTGATGACAAAAGTTACATACCTTGTGAGTAACACATGCTACAAAAAGATATGTGTTTAAGTTTTTATTCCCGTTAAACGCACATTTACAAGACTCTTAATAGTCGTGGTAAACATATTCCAGGTCATAGTCAGATGCTGATCGTAATCGTGTGCTGAAAATCATTGGCAGCAAATAAAAGACTACTTTTAAAGATATAAATCCAGTTTTACTGGTCTATAAGATTTTAGTGGTATTTTGGTGATATTCTAGTGCTATATTATGGGTATTTTAATGCTATTTAGTGCTATAATATGCATATTTTAATACTATTTAGTGCTATTAAGTGTATTTCTAGTAGTCTTTTTACTAGTGTTGGATGCACCATAGGTAATGCTCTTGCTAAGGTATTTTGAGCCTACGCTGTCTAACCCGAATGGCCTTTTTAAGAGTCACAAAATATGCAAACATGATGTTTTACAATACAGTACTATGAAACAGCACTCTAGCAAAATATACAGGCACTTAGTATAGATTACCACCTATACTAGTAGAAGTAAGCAGTAAGTTGTAATTAAAGAGTAGTGAGTGATGAGTAGGGAATTCATAGTAAGCAGTTAGTAAGAATTCAGTAGTCTGTAATACCGTAGTAACACACTATACACTATACACTATACACTATACTATACACTATACTATACACTATACACTATACTATACACTATACACTATACTATACACTATACACTATACTATACACTATACACTATACTATACACTATACACTATACACTATACACTATACACTATACAGTAATGCCGTAAGTAGGTAGTGTTAGATTCTGGTTACATCCAGTACTCTGTTTTGTGTGTTTATTTGTCGATGGATTCCCAAGAAGTGAAAATCCGAGTACTTAAATAGCTAACCTGTGAGTACCAGAGAAGTGGAGCATGAAGAAGCATTAATCATTAATGTGGCTAATAACCACCCAACGTTTCCATTGGTTTGACTTCACCTACACATGCTGAACGAGGAATCTTCAGTCCGAAGCTATAGAGACAATGGACCCTTTCCCAATTTAATTAATTGGAGTCAGTGACCATTGAAGTATTATTAGTACGCGGTCTTTTGGTGGGTCTGGTTAAACTCCACGTCACGAGGTAAGGTGAATGGAAGAGTCCAAGTCACGGGGTATGGTGCTTTGGATGAGTCATTGGTATTCGTAGGCTCGAAGGATACTTTTGGGTAGTGTCTATCCAAGGTGGGTCTAACTCGACTACATAATCTACTACATAATGTACTGTATATTCTATACTCTACTAGTGTCAGATCCGCCATGGGTAGTAAACTACCTATGGAGGGATTGGAAAGTCTCTCTGGCCGATCCTATTTAGATGATGGCCCTTTTTCGAAGATGCCAAGAACAATCATCACCATTGTTCTTGGTGAAGAGTTTTCACTGCCACGTTTCTCTTCAAAAGCTATATAAATCGCACAGGTTCCTCTTGCTGAGGAACCATCAACAGATAAATAGTTAACATAGTACAATACGTTCAACAAGAAACTTACAACTAGTATAATCTACTGCTATACTTTCTACTACTCTACTACTCTACTAGTATAACCTACTATATACTATATACTCTATACTCTATACTCTATACTACTCTACTCTAAACTACTCTATTCCATACGACTCTATTACTCTACTCTATACTCTACTCTATACTCTACTCTATACTACATAATCTACTCTATATTCTATACTCTATACTATATAATCTACTGTACTACTCTACTACTCTACTAGTATAATCTACTCTACTACTACACTACATAATCTACTTTACTACTGTACTACTCTATTAGTATAATCTACTCTACTACTACTACTAGTATAATCTACTTTACTACTCTATACTCTACTCTCTTTACTGTATAGTCTACTCTATACTCATACTCTATGCCTATGCCTAATTTGGTCTGTGTATTGGTACATCTACACCGTTCGGTGGTATCTGTAGAATACGGAGCTGCTTATGACTTTGGGAGTAGAAGCTTAATGGCAGAGCCCTGTCAAGAATGAATCTAGTCTACACTACTATAAGGTTTGTACTGCTATAAAATCTCACTACTGAATATTCACATTTTTCAGTCTACTCTGTAGTCTATAGTCTATATTTTATATTGTTCTAGTCTATATTCTATATTGTATTCTAGTCTATATTGTTCTAGTCTATAGTCTATTCTAGTCTATATTGTTCTAGTCTATATTGTTCTAGTCTATATTGCTCTAGTCTATATTGTTCTAGTCTATATTGTTCTAGTCGATATTGTTCTAGTCTATATTCTATTCTAGTCTATAGTCTATTCTTGAAAACGTCTAGTACTGGGGTTATGTTCATTGATGAACTCATAAGTGGGAATCCGAGTACTTATATAGCTAACCTGTGAATACCAGAGAAGTGAAACAGGACAATTAAATGCCATGTCACGGGGTAGGGTGCCTTTCATAAGTCATTGGCATTCTTAGGCTCGAACAATACCTCTATGGTAGTGTGTGTATCCATGGTGAGTCTAACAGGTAGGAAGAAGTCAGTAAAAAATCAGTAAGTAGTTAGTAAGTAGTTAGTAAGTAGTTAGTACTTGGTAGTTAGTACTTGGTAGTTAGTACTTGGTAGTTAGTACTTGGTAGTTAGTACTTGATAGTTAGTACTTGATAGTAGTAGTAGTAGTACTTAGTACTTAGAACTTGATAGTAGTAGTAGTTAGTACTTGGTAGTAGTAGTAGTACTTAGTAGTAGTGTTAGATCCACCATAGACAGGGCCTGCCTATATATTATTATGAAGCCTACTCTGTCAGATCGTAATAGTGGCCGAGCCATCATTGTACTGACTACTATGATTGTACTGACTACTATGATTGTACTGACTACTTTGATTGTACTGACTACTATGATAGATGTGATACGGAGTTTCCAATGGTCTTCACAGTGGAGTCTGTAATGCCACCAGTATTTGTACAATGATCAAAAACATAACAAGTAGTACAAGAAACTCATTAATACTTACGTATTTACCCTACTAGTCGTAATAGTTCTAACACTAGTACAATTAGTATTACTCCAGTCAGTATTACTGGAATAGACCACTACTACAAGGAGTAGAAGTATAACTCACCACTACTAGAATGAGTAGTATAAATGTGATATCATATTTGGCAAAATGACCACTCGACTACTAGAATACTAGACTACTAAATTACTACACTACTAAATTACTACACTACTAAATTACTACACTACTAAATTACTACACTACTAAATTACTACACTACTAAATTACTACACTACTAAATTACTACACTACTAAATTACTACACTACTAAATTACTACACTACTAAATTACTACACTACTAAATTACTACACTACTAAATTACTACACTACTAAATTACTACACTACTAAATTACTACACTACTAAATTACTACACTACTAAATTACTACACTACTAAATTACTACACTACTAAATTACTACACTACTAAATTACTACACTACTAAATTACTACACTACTAAATTACTACACTACTAAATTACTACACTACTAAATTACTACACTACTAAATTACTACACTACTAAATTACTACACTACTAAATTACTACACTACTAAATTACTACACTACTAAATTACTACACTACTAAATTACTACACTACTAAATTACTACACTACTAAATTACTACACTACTAAATTACTACACTACTAAATTACTACACTACTAAATTACTACACTACTAAATTACTACACTACTAAATTACTACACTACTAAATTACTACACTACTAAATTACTACACTACTAAATTACTACACTACTAAATTACTACACTACTAAATTACTACACTACTAAATTACTACACTACTAAATTACTACACTACTAAATTACTACACTACTAAATTACTACACTACTAGAATACTAGACTACTAAATTACTAGACTACTAAATTACTAGAATACTAGAATACTAAATTACTAGAATACTAGAATACTAGAATACTAGACTACTAGACTACTAGACCACTATAGATCTAACTGGTCCGGAAAGATTATGGACACTAGAGGATGATTTAAAGTATGGCTGTCTCGGGTACTATTTTCCTGTATAGTTTACTACCAAAGTCTACGGGTACTGTCTCATACATTCTGTCGGGGTAGTATGGTCTAGTATTTTTAATATTATGGTACTATAGTACAGTAATAATAGTCGTAGCAGTAGTAGTAGTATAGTATAATGTATCTAAGCTAACAATGGCTCTTGTTAATGGTAGTAAATACAATTGCTACAGAAGTTCCGATGATTATTATACTATTTATGGCAACACTTATCTCAAAGGCATGAATCTGGAAGAAGAGTTACCAGCTCTACCGTGTCTAACAGGAGTGTAAGTGATGGAGAATTCACCCAAGTAGTGGCCGACCATCTCAGGTCTGATCTCAACGGTGTTGAACACCTTACCGTTGTAAACACCAACCACGGAACCAATCATCTCTGGAACAATGATCATGTTTCTCAAGTGGGTCTTGACCACAGCAGGCTTCTCGTTCTCTGGGGTGGCCAACTTGGCGGCTCTCAACTTGGCAATCAAGCCCATTGGCTTGGAGCCCAAACCTCTGGAGAATCTTCTTCTGACTCTGGCTCCACAGAGCTTGGTGAATTCCTCGGTCTCCAATTCGACCAACTTGGTAAGGTCAACTCCCTTGAACGAGAAGGTTTTGAAGGTTCTCTTCCTCTTGTCAGCTAATGGTTAGTATCAAAATATTATAAGGAGAAATGAGTGAAAGCAAGGGTGAGTGAAAAAGAACAATGACCATGAAAATGAAAATGAACATAAAATGAATGAATGCATCGTGTATGGTGGAAATGCTGGGTTGTGATTCTAAGGTCATAGTCAATTAGGAATTATTGGGAACTGAATCAGGATTAGACACAATGGTTCATCAAAATATCACTTAATTCATTGATTCTGTAATTTCGTTGGATCATTAAGAACTGATAGTGTTTTGGGATTCTTGGATTGGTTGGTGGACTGGGTGGACTTGTTCCATAATGGTTTCGTGAATACTCCATGGACGTTCCATACGGTTTCGTTATACCCTAAATCTCATGTTTCGTTCATTGTTTCATGGCTCTTGATTCGGCCTCACTCCTTGGTTCATTTAGTAGACATACTAGTCTCAGCCATGATGAATATCGAATGTGGTTGTTGTAGAGTCTGGGAGAAAAGTGAGTCTGGGAGATATGAAAATTTTGCGTGAGAGTGCAGGGCTGGTGCGCGGCCGGTCACGTGCACGGAGGACGGGGGACGAGAAACTGCTGCGTGGATTACGTGCGCTGGGGGCCACTGGTGCGTATGCGCGTCACGTGAGCACAGTGACTGCTCTATACCAACCAAACCCACCCTAATAAAATAACCTCCACTAGAAACCGACATGGACATTTGTATATCTCTGTGGGAACTTTGAAATGTGAGACAACTCAACGTGTTTCACAATTGCTTCGTCATACGTGTTTCATCCGTGTTTCATATGTGTCTCATATGTGTTTCATATGTGTTTCATGTTCATGTGCTTCATAGTGTCAATGTACGCTAGTGCCCACTTTCCCCAATAAATTTATGAGATTAGGTCAATACACAATTACGTCTCTGAAAACACAATGCAAATCCTTAACCATGCTGAGAATCGGGTGTGGTTGTGTATGGTTGGTATGACTGTAAATTCGTTTTTGTTCCTGCACATACAAAGTATTGGCTGCAACCACCTTCTTCAACAACACTTTCCCAAGATATTCATAAATCAGATACCTTATTTATCCAAGTAAAAATCCCAAGATTCGAAAGGATTGTTTTATTACTCTGCTATGCAAAATCTAAGGCGCCTGCATACAAGCCTTTCAAGCACTCTCTCCAAACTCATTCTTTCCAAGCTGCCCTCCATCATAGATTTTGAAAAAAACAAAATTCACAATCTCCTATAATATCTGAAGAACTTAAAGAATCTGTGGGTGTGGTATGATAGAGTGACGTGTAGGTGATCCCAGTCATACCTGCATGTAGCCAAATCCGTGCACCCAGTAGTTAACGCGAAAAAAGCGACGAAAAATTTTCCTAGCATCTTTTCTTTCATATCAAAAGGATAGTCCGCTTTCTCCGCTTAAATTGATTATTCTGAAATGAAGTACTTAGCCGCTTACTTGTTGTTGGTCCAAGGTGGTAACGCCTCCCCTTCCGCTGCCGACATCTCCGCTTTGTTGGAGTCTGTTGGAGTTGAGGCCGAGCAGGCCAGAATCTCCTCCTTGTTGTCCGAGTTGGAGGGCAAGACCGTCGAGGAGTTGATTGCCGAGGGTAACACCAAGTTGGCCTCCGTGCCTTCCGGTGGAGCTGCTGCTGCTTCCGGTTCTGCTGCTGCTGCTGGAGGTGCTGCTCCTGAGGCTGCTGAGGAGAAGGAGGAAGAGGCCAAGGAGGAGTCTGACGACGACATGGGTTTCGGTTTGTTCGATTAAACGTTAGCATAGTCAATCCACGTCTTACTGCACACATCAGTTTTTTGCTCGTAGACATCCATGTAGGTACTAGTATGCATATGTGCCAGTTACTAGTAGGTAGAAACGGTTCCTGCATGGTATACTATAGTAGTATATACATGCTAGTCCCAAAGACTATTTAATGTACGCCACCATGTGTATGCCACCATGTGTATGCCAACAGTCAGTATTGTGGTAATGATGTTTAGTGTAGTATTGCACATGATATGTCAGGGTGCTAGTGTGTAGTACTATGTATTACTACTGTCAAGTCACTGATTAGTATTGACCATTCACTACAGGGTCTGTCCTGCCTTTTCTTCCTGCCTACACTGGTCTGCTTTAGCAGTAGTGGAACAGTGGAACAGTGGAACAGTGGAACAGTGGGTTGTAGAGTGTTTCTAAGTTAATGGAGCATATTCAGTAAAATTCCAAATCCAGAAAAACTCCACTCCATGAATTTCTGTAATACATCCAAATAGGCGTATCGTTAAATATTACTACCTCATCATTTGGGGGAATATGGACTAAACTATATGAAGTGGTACTCTGCAGGTACATACCAGTTCATTATAGTAATATCATTGGATAGATTGGATTCAACAATGAATCCAGTTTTCTAATTATTCAGCTGTGATTTAGAAGTACTATTTAGAGGTACTATATATAATACTACATCGTACTGATGTCTTATGAATACTACATCGTACTGATATCTTATGGATACTACACCAACTGTTACCTCATCAATACTACACCAACTGTTACCTCAGGAATACACCAACTGTTACCTCAGGAATACTCTACAGTACTACCGATTCTCAAAACAACTGATGTTCAATTCGTGCTGTTACTTTAGGTCATCTATTCTCCATGTGCATTCGCCGATTGCTTATGGACATAGTAAACAAACTACCAACCCGAATTTAGCAATTACTCTATACTACTTTCAGATCCGCCATAGGTAGTGCACTACCTCTTTAGGCTTTATGAAGCCTCTCTGCTTGATACTACAATGTCCATTGTTTAAGACCATCTACCATCCCCCCTCCGCCCCCTCTCTGTAAGCTGCTAGGAATTCTCCTTCTAGGAATCATTGGCAAATGGACATAGTAGAGTATCTGGTGTAACTAGAATCTAGCAATTGTATTTTACATACTAGATTGTATGACTATTTCTATGTTAGATCCAAGATGGTGGAATACAACCCACGTAGGAATTGAGCTCACGTTCCCAGTGAATTGGGAATTGGTGCTACTACGCCCTTTTTGGGCTCACCTTTAATACACCCTTCGGCTACCTTCCGGTAGACTACTTGATTGTGGGTGGTTCCTCTTACTGAGGAATCATCAACGAATATAGGTTTGAGTAGGTAATAAACGTACAAACATATTATTAGTCTTAGCATAGTATTGAGCATGAGTATGTAGTATTTATTATGTAGTATATTTATAGTATATTATAGTATATTATGTAGTATTGAACTATTGTGCGTCATAGACATGTAGTATGAGTCTACTGTAGTATTATAGACATGACAATAGGATGGTGGTAGTTTTAAGTGATAGATTCACATTGTAAAATCACATTTTCGCATCGCTATTAAGTATCTACTTTTTTCTGTTTACTATTTACTATTGAGTGTTCAGTCTTGATATTAGTATTCAGTTCTGCGAGGAGCTGTCAGTGAATAACCTTAGTAAACTGGTAAAGATGTAACCAAGTATCAAATAAACAATATTAGTATTGAGTATTTTTGTGTATTATAGTACAGTACTATTGAATTATTGTAGCCAAGCTTGTATGTGCATCCAGTTATACTAAGTAATCTTTCTATGTATTGTCACTTACTATACTCTGTTTTAGGATAATTAGCATTTAACTAATAAACTATTGAGTATTGAGTATTGAAATATTGAGTATTGAAATATTGAGTATTGAAATATTGAGTATTGAATATTGAGTATTGAGTATTGAGTATTGAGTATTGAAATATTTACTCTTGCAGTATTAGAGTTAGTATTGTTTATGGGTGAGCCACAGACCCAGACAAGCCAAACCTCCACGCATCCACTCTTTCAACTCAAACTTCACCTTCATATTTTAAATTCATATGTGAAAATAGGATTTCATTTAACTTCATACTCTAAATTTTTGTAAGTTTGTAAATCCTGACTCGTTCCATATGTTTGTTTTTCCAATGACTTTGTCCCACAGAATGGATTGATCTGCTAAATGGCCAATGTTTGATACTCGAGGGAAAGGGCCAGATGCTAGTGAAGCCACTGTTACATAAACCAATAAAGTATAGAAAAATATAATGCTTATCAGTAATTCTGTAATTTAGTAATTGCTAGATATTAGTGTAGTAGTATATGACGATTAGTATAATAATGTAGTATAGTAGTATAGTAGTATAGTAGTATAGTAATATAGTAGTATAGTAATATAGTAGTATAGTAATATAGTAGTATAGTAATATAGTAGTATAGTAATATAGTAGTATAGTAGTATAATAATATAGTAGTATAGTAGTATAATAATATAGTAGTAGAGTAGTATAGTAATATATTAGTAGAGTAGTAGAGTAGTAGAGTAGTATGTATCATTCCATATACCCAATTTTCTCTTCAATTATAAAACATTTTGTTTCCCTTATTCACACCCATTTATACACTTGATTTTTTAAAGGCAATCCAGATACACATTGCACAATCTGTTTTAATTGCGGGAAAGCTATGGGATACTAGGGCCATAGTGTCTGTGTTGAATTTATAGAAATATCGGCGAACATAAATAGAGAGGGTAAAACGTTCGAATCATTGGGTATACAGTATTAAGCATTACTATAGAACTATAGTAGTATTCTTTGGTAATGAAGTGTGATAAACATGCTAGGATGCTAGATTCCCTACCTCCTATACTATGACTATTATAGTACCCACCTATTCCTTTCCTATTACTACATTGCCTTCACTTTAGTATGACTACTGTTACTAGTGTATTCCTATTCTACTACTCTCATCACCATTACCATCACCATATTATTGTACGGTATTGATGTTTGACTGATTGTGTGTTGATTGCATTAATTAGTCTGGGTGTCAGTTTTGGTGGCCTGGGTGTTAGTTTTGTGGTCTGGGTGTTAGTTTTGGTGGTATGGGTGTTAGTTTTGGTGGTATGGGTGTTTGTTTTGGTGGTATGGGTGTTTGTTTTGGTGGTATGGGTGTTAGTTTTGGTGGTATGGGTGTTAGTTTTGGTGGTATGGGTGTCAGTTTTGGTGGTATGGGTGTTAGTTTTGGTGGTATGGGTGTCAGTTTTGGTGGTCTTGGTCGGTGGTGAAATCTAGCTTCTCGACTAGAATGCCGAAACGACTCATGTTTGCAGCTAGATCAGTTCCGGAGACTTGGCCAGACTGGGGACTCTGGAATTGGAGCTTCTCTCCCATGGTCTTGATGTACGAGAGCTTCTCCTGGTGATACAAGATTTCTTCATTGAGAGCCAAGAGCTGCGTCCGGAGCACCTCGTACCGATCTCGAAGCTCGGCCCGCGTGTGCCTTTGCTGCAACACTCTTTCCTTCACCTCCTCTGCCACTTCCCTCTCGTACCTCTCCGTATCGTGAGCAGCTCCAGTCACATAAACATCTCCACTAGCATCTCCACTAGCATCTCCTCTAGCATCTCCACCAAGTGTAGAATTGTCATTGACTCTGTTATCTCCAGTGACTGTGGTAACTTCACTATCTGTAGGATGACTCTCTACGTCTTCTTGTGTATCCAAAGGTGTTTCCAAAGGTGTTTCCAAAGGTGTTTCCTGAACATCTTCGTCTCTCTGTGTTTCCTTCTCATTTCCCGAACTCCTAGTAGAATTAGTAGAAGTCCTAGTGGAATTAGTAGAAGTCCTAGTAGACCTCTTACTAAAGCCGTCTGTTCCAGTGCCTCCAGAATTATCAGTAGAACTGTCTACGTTCCTGTGAGAAGTAGACCTAGTATTCTCTCCGTTGATTCCAGAACCGTCTTCGTTGTTGTTGTTGTTGTTGTTGTTGTTGTTGTTGTTGTAGTCATTGCCATTACCATTGCTGTTGTTGTAGTCATTGCCATTACCATTGCTGTTAATGTCGTCGTTGTCGTTGGTATGGTCCAAAGCAAAAAGATGCCTGGGTTCTGGGAGTTCGGAGGCCATGCGGGAGATGGCGTGGATGGAACCCAAAGACTCGGAAGTCACGGTGCTGAGTGTGAGCGGTCGCATCATGCGGTAGAGCCGCGCCACCTGGTCATTGACCTCGCGCACTTTTTCCTGCTCACTCTTTAGTAGTTGCTGCACTATTTGATGAACCACCTGTTTGTTGTAAATACTTCTGTTGTGACGCTTGAGGGCGAGGTTGCACTTGAGGAGAATGGCGGCCAATTTTTTTTCCGAGAACTGGTGCTTGTGTGCAAACCGCCGCATGTCGTCGTCCACCACGAGCGGCGTGTTGAGCTGCTTGACATGTTCTTCCACCAACCGCTTGATCTGGAGGTACGACATGGTGAAGGTGTTTCTTTGGCTCTGGTGCGCACCTGTACACCTGTATGCCACAATCTGTTTGTCAATACACAGTCTGCCTCAGACAAAATGCTTTCAACTTATTTCTAAGCTTACATTTATATACAGCGATATTTGAGTTGTATTTCACTGAACCAAAGTTATGCATGAGATGTGAGACGTGTGGAAACCTTTTATTATAGTGTGTCTTTTATTATAGTGTGTCCTGCACACAGTGGTGTCTGGTCTGCAGATAACTCACTTCCAACTACCTTGACTTCGTATTTGACTTCGGGGGCCCAATATGATATTTAACTTCATTTACTAAAGACTGAAAATATTCTCTTTTATATATAGAATCATGAGTATTAAGAAAATGATAAGTATCATCAAAATCTAAGAGTTGATCTTTACAAATAGGACAAATATTGTTTTGTTTAGCTATCAATTCTTTATATGTAAAATTAACATGGCTGTTTTAATATATGGTTCTGGATTATTAAACATACTATTTATTGAGTGAATTAGAAGGTTTTAACATAAAATAGGTTACATTAACCATAGTACCTGTTAATTTTTCAATAGATATATTTTTAGTATCAGATGATTTAACTGTCATAGTATTTTCTTTATTTTTTTGAATAGCTAATTTTCCCCCGCTGCTCGGGGCATTTTTTATTCAATCTAATACTACCTTATGATCTTTGATATTTATGTTGAGATAATGTGTCATAATATTGAAATTTATGTTATTGAAATTTATGTTATTGAAAATTATGTTATTGAAATTTATGTTATTGAAATTCATGTTATTGAAATTTATGTTATTGAAATTTATGTCATACTATTGAAATTTTATCATAAACCTGTAAATATATATACACATTAAAGCATAAGAATCTTTATACTTCTATAAATTCATTTAGTAACTCCACCAAATGTACAAAATCCGTACTACTTCTCAATGTATATTGATTAGTAGATGGTATGTTGACAAATTCTGCCCATTGGTAAAGATACTGTGTTTTTTTTTCCTTTTTTTTTGTATCAATAATGAAGGCTTAAATTTTAGTGTGTGTTTTTTTGGTTCATTGGTTTGGAGTTTGGTGTATTTTTTTATGTTCTCACCTTTTTCTACATAGTAGCAATACAACTGGGCAACTAAAAAAGGAGAGAAAAATCGGAAAAAGATTTTGGGCTTGGCTTTTTCAATGTTTCGGAATTATCTGATTGGTGAGTTTCAGGCATGAAAAAGTCACATGGTTTAGTAGACTAATAGGATTCTAGTGAAGGGGGGACAATGCTCATAACCAGGTATAAAGGTTGCAAGGCTTACCATATTCTGTATACCCAGTAACGACCAAATATTCACCGAGTAGTCAGTAAAAGTGGTAGTAATTCCGTTAGAAATCAGTAGCAACAGAACATAGGTACCAGGTTTCATCTAGCAAATTACACTAATCCTCCATTATCAAGCTCTGTGCTAGCCCATTGATGGTAATCATCTACCAGCTGACCCAAAAGTGCTCGAAAGATATAGACCCGAAGCGGATATCATGGCAGCAGACTGTAATACTGTACTACTCTACTACTCTACTACTCTACTACTCTACTACTCTACTACTCTACTACTCTACTACTCTACTACTCTACTACTCTACTA